>CATIWF010097887.1:0-29929 GCA_949630135.1 Balakata baccata
TCAGCTCCCGCTAGACTGACTACGTCACACCTAGCCCAAGTGATTTTAGATCTTGTCACTGAGACTCATTACTCAATTAGACATGTCATTGAAGACCATCTTCATGACAGTTCCACTCTGGCCAGAGATTCCCGAGTAATGTTCTCACCAAGAGGCCGTGGGTATACTCTCCCTCTATCGGGAGTGGTGAATCCTCTGTTGGCTACCTAATTACCTTCGAATACCTCAAGCTGCACCCAATCACCACCCTATGAGCGACCTCTATGAGGCAACAAGGAATGTAGTCAAAGCACAGAATCAGTATCCAAGATATCCTTGAGTACCTCAAGTCTAAGGATATATGCACCATTGCTATGATGAGACTATCATTGATATTTGAATAGATAATCCATATGATCATCTCATAACAGGTCATCCAATGTACTTGACTACTCTTAGTAAGCATCCACATGTTAACGTTGAACATCTCATGCTCTTAGCTTATGAGATCTACTGCTTGATCTAATCAAGGAATATAACATGTGCTAGTCTATCCGGATCAACAATGTCCCGTCTTGTTAATCCTATGACTAGGGGTAATTTAGATACTAACATAATTACACACGATAGGAATTTCATTATCATGATCCCATAATGATTTCCTTCATGTTATGTTTCATATCATGGACTTCTATTAATCAGTTTAAGATCTATATCAATTCATATGCAAATGAATACTAATATAATGAAAATATGCCTTTATGAATGTGTACACTAAGTGCCTGAGGCGATTGCCTTTTGGGCACATCTCTAACACTAAAAATATATAATATTAAACTTAGCACTTATATTAGACTTACCATTATCCTTATTCTCTAAAATAACTGCAACTTTCAAATTGCCCTTAACCACAATTTCTGTAACTTGTGAGGTACGACGGCTTCTAAACCAACTCGGTTCCTCTAACTCAGCCAACTCACCAAAATTGTTTCACAACCATGAATTTGCAGTCGAGGAGCTTGTTCTTTGCAGCTATGCCTTTAGCCAAGGTCCCTAGGTTCTTGTAATATCTTTCTCTGTAGTGGTGAATAATTTCCCACAAAACTTATCTGAATGTCCGAGACAACCACAAATGTAATAGAAGATGGGTAATCTCTCATATTTGAAATGCACAAAGAACTAATCCCCTCCTTGCTTCCTGATTCTTTTCCCTCAGATAAGAAATTTGCCGACATCCAATAACACCTGCTGCCTTATATATTCCTCCAAATACCTATATTATTATGATGATCATACTCAATCAAGACACCAATGAAGTTGCCAATTTGAGAGCCAACCAACTTTGACATATAGCCACATGGTAATTCATACACTTGAACCTAGAATTCAGCAATAGATAGAAGAACAATAATAGGAATATCTCCCTAACTAAGCCTATGAAGCGGGAGAAGATGGTTATCAAAGGACTAGGGACCACCCTCTAATACACGACGAATGTCAACTTCATGAAAGAACTTAAACATGAAACGGTGGTGATCTAACTTTGTAATGAAAACACCTTTACTAGGCCTCCATAATTGAGCCATATGGTCCCTCATTATATGAAAATTGATGGCTTTGTTAATTAAAAACTTGCCTACCAAACAGTTGTCAAATGTATTAGTCTTATGAGGAATACTGTACTCCTTCAGATCATTCATTTCTTCTGAAGATAATAATGATAGATTTTCAAGAGGAATGTCCATCGTAGGAAAAGTGGCATGAAACAAAACAAAGCAATTAAAAAACTCTCACAGTAGGAGAGATCGAAAAACTCTCACAACAACCTCTATAAGCCAACAAGGGATGGAGTCATAGTATAGAATCAGTATCCAATATATCCTTGAGTACATCATGTCTAAGGATACTTGCACCATTGCTATGATGAGACTATCATTGACATTTGAATAGATAATTCATGTGATTGTCTCATAGTAGGTCGTTCAATGTACTTGACTACTCTTAGCAAGCATCCACATGTTAACTGAACATTTCATGCTCACAGCTTATGAAATATATTGTTTGATCTAATCAAGGAGTATAACATGTGCTACTATATCTGGATCAACAATATCATATCTTATTCATCCTATGACTAGAAATAATTTAGATACTAATATAATTACACATGATATGAATCTCAACATCACGATCTCATCATGATTTCCTTCATGCTATGTTATGCATTAGGGACTTCATTAATCGATTTAAGATCAACATCAATTCATATAACAAATGAACATCAAATTAATGAAAATTTCTTTTATTAATAATAAAAAATTGTACAACAAGTACTAAAGGTGATTGCATTTAGAGTACTTCTCTAATAATCTCCCACACACACACACACACACATATAACAACTAATATAATGAATATTGTACATTTGATCGTCAAATATTATTGCTTGTTGAACCTTCCAATTGTAGGGTTAATTTCACTAATAGTCAATGAACTTTGTGTGAGTTGCCATAAAATCCTGAAAAAAATTTTCGTCTAAAAAAAATTACAAAATTTTATTTTCATTTTACTAAAATTACTCTAACCAATTTTGTGATATAGATAACTGGACAGTTGGTGTGACACCAAATTTTGCCATGTCAGCAGCCATGTGGTAGCATAACTAGAAAAAGATATTTTTTCACAAGTGGTCCCTGAATTTTCCTTCATTTGCCACAAAATCATAATACTCTTTTTTCGTCCCGAAAATTTAAAAAAAAAACTTTATTTTTCTTCAACTTTCGATCAAATTTGATGAATAGACAACAAAAAATCTGATTTTGTAGTTGATATAACACTAAATTTTCACCAAAAGTTTGAATCATTTGTTTCCTTAACTATATTTTCTCTAATAGTGTTAGATGAGTTATCTCAGTTTCCTTAGTCAGTTGTCCAAGAGAAGATGAATCAAGTTGCTAGAGTTAATGGTGTTAGAGATGTGCCCAAAAGGCAATCGCCTTAGGCAGTTAATGTACACATTCATATTAGTATTCATTTGCATATGAACTGATATAGATCTTAAACTGATTAATGAAAGTTCATGATATGAAACATAGTATGAAGGAAATCATGATGGGATTATGATAATGAGATTCCTATTATGTGTAATTATGTTAGTATCTAAATTATCCCTAGCCATAGGATTAACAAGATGGGACATTGTTGTTCCGGATAGACTAGCACATGTCATACTCCTTGATTGGATCAAGTAGTAGATCTCATAAGTTGTGAACATGAGATGTTCAAAGTTAACATGTGGATGCTTGCTAAGAGTAGTCAAGTATATTGGATGACCTGCTATAAGACGATCATATAGATTATTTATTCAAATGTCGATTATAGTCTCATCATAGCAATGAGGCAAGTATCCTTAGATTTGAGGTACTTTAGGATATCTTGGATACTGATTCTGTGCTTTGACTCCATTCCTTGTTGCCTTATAGAGGTCACTCATAGGGTGGTGATTGGGTGCAGCTTGAGATATTCGAAGGTACTTGGGTAGTCAATAGAGGATTCACCACTCCTGATGGAGGGAGAGTATACTCACGGCCTCTTGTCATAATTATTACTTGGGAATCTCTGGCCAAAGTGGAAATGTCCTGAAGATGGTCTTCAGTGACATGTCTAATAGAGTAATGAGTCCCAAGGACAAGATCTAACATCACTTGGGCTAAATATGACGTAGTCAGTCTAGCGGAAGCTGACGCATAATCCATGCTCTGAACCGAGTGGGGTATAGGATGGTGAAAGGACGAATTGCACATTGTTGTCTATGGAAAGGTTCGCAGTCAAACCACTAACCTTCCCGTTAATTGGAGATCATGATGTGTTACTAGATATCGCTCATGATTTGCTTAAATTATTTGATAATTTAAGTGGCCAGCATAACTAGAAACCTAATGGGTCACACGCTTTGGAGATATAAAGAATGAGTTAAATGGCTTTGAATGAGATCTAAAATATGAAAAATTTATTTTGAGTCGGTTCAAAATAAGATCGCGGAAAAAAATTGCTCGAGAGGTTGACGAGCCCGCTGGCCTGGCCAGTAGGCCTGGGCGGGCTGCTGTGCGCGCAGCACACCAATCACCTATAAAATGGCCAATTGGCCTTTGCACTATTCATGTCTTTTTATTTTCTTCTCCTTTCAATTTAAATCTAGTTTTCTGATTTTTTTTTTATCTAAAATATCCCAAAAGACAGAAAATAGACAATAAAAAATTTTTGGGAGAAGAAAAATTTTTGGAGACAACAAGTAAAAGTTTAATTTTCTTCTCATATGAACATACACCATTGCTAGCACTTTAAGATATGTTCAAGCCATCTCCCTAGTGGTTTCATCCTTTCATCTTCACGTGGATATTGTTAGAGACAATCCAAGATTGGATTGTTATGGTTTGTTACAACCCAACAAGGTGAGAAATTGCAAAAAAATCAAGAAATTATAAATGTATAAATTTTAAATTTTTCTTGGTTAAATTAGTTTTAATTGGCACATGTATAATCTTTTGATTCGAGTTTTGGAAAATTTTATTTTCCGCTGTGTAATATGTATATGATACATGCTCAAAACCCATCAAATAGCCATAGAGTTCATGTGAATAATTAAATGTTGCATCAACTGTCAAATCAAATTTATAGTTGTCTATTAATTACATTCGGGATAAAAAAAAGTTTAGTAATTTTACAGTAAAGTAAAGTTCAATGATCATTGGTGAATTAAATATTTCTTTCAACTGTGCTGCCACGTGGCAGTTGATGTGGCAAATTTTTTGAAATTGATGACATAGATGATGATGTGGTAGTTGATGTGGCAAAATATGGCACCACATCAGCTACCACAATGGTTTTTTGGTTATTTATACTGAAAAATTAGCTAGAATGATTTAAGTCAGAGGAAAAAAAAGTTTTATAACTTTTTTGGGATGAAAAATTCTTTTATAATTTTATGACAACTCGCACAAAATTAAGTGACTAGATGTGCAATTAACCCTCCAATTGTCTACAAACTTGGGAGACAAACAATTATATAGAAGGTTGTTGACTAAAAAAAAAAATCTCCTTGGAGTTTTCAATTGTAACATTGAATTCATTAATGCACATTATATTATCCAATAATAGGATATTTGGTATTGCTGTTAAAGGTATTAAAAGAAAGTTTTGATTTTTTTTTATTTAATTGACTATTTTTTTAATTTTTTTATAAGTTATTTTTAAAAAAAAACATCTATTTAATTGCTTATACTAAAAACAGTTTTCAAAACTATCCAAAAATATATTTTTTAAATGCAATGCTAAAAAAAGATGCCAAAAAATTTATATTTTTTCCGCTATCAAAAATGAAAAGAAAAGCATTCCAAAAAAAAAAAATTGAAAAGAAAAGAGCAGTTACATTTCCCGCGCCAATCATGATTGTCGGCTCAAGCGAACACGCAGCAAGCACCAGCACAGCACCAATGCCGGACCAGTCGCTGAAGCTCGCAGTAGCCATCTCTCTTCTCCGTTCAAAGCTCCTTCGAAGGCAAAGTACCCTACCTGATCCTCCTCCTGAGTCCGAAGCCCTTCGATGGAAGCGAAAGGTTTCTCCATTTTCCACAAATCACTTTAATTCTTTGTTTCCTCCATGGTGAAAGGAATACTTACGAACATGATCCGCAATTAATTTTTAATTCCTCAGTTAAATTAAAGCTCATTCTAGGCTTTGTCCTGTGAAGTTTTTATTTCTTTTGGTGTTTCTTTGATCTGACTATGGTTTTTGAGTTTTCATAGCCAGCCAAACAGAGGTTGTTAACTCGATATTGGTTTATGCCAATGCCATTTTTAGGCTAAGGAGCGGAAACGAGAGCTTCTTCGACTCAGAGAAGATCTCAAGGAAGCAGAAGGTTTGCCTCTGGATTTTTTTCTTTTCATTTTTTTCCTATACCGTTTTCGTTTTCAATTTATTTATTTTTCGTGTACGTTTTTTCCTAGATAATTTGCACTGCAATCTGTTCTCGCAAAGTACTTCGTGCAAGTGCTATTTCTATGACAATTTGGGGAAATTAAGCCCTGAGCAATATGGAGATAGTTCTGATCGATTCAGTGATGTTCTTCGCCGCCGATTTCTTAGACAAGGTATCATTCTCCACCTTATCATAATGTATGCTTCATCCCGTTTAATTAGTCTCTCTCTCTCTCTCTCTCTCTTTTTTCCTTGTGTGTGTATAAATCAATTATTTTGATATAAACGTTCTTCTGCTTTTGGCTTTTTCAGTGCGGTTTAAGGAGAGGAGGAGAAAAGATGGTCCACATAGACGGCAACAGTTATCAGGTTAGAAGATACAAACTGTTTGTACTTAGCTAATTTGCCCCCGCTTGGGTCCAATTTGTTAATTGAGTCAAATTCCTAAATGTGTAGTACCACATTGTTAACATGCATGATTATACAGGTAGTGATTACTACTCCAAAATGCTTTTCTCATCTTCTATTGCCTAATTCACTTGACTCTCTTAAATTAGAAAATTAAATAAGTAATGTCTGATTAAGTAATGTTGCAAGCTTGAAGTGCTCTCGACAGATGCATGTAGATTGCTATTACATCTGAACAGTTTTGTATTCTAGAGCAGTGTAATACACATATACGCTTTTTTCCTGATTTGAAGTTTCAGAATGAACTAAAATTTCTGCTAATTATAATCCTCAGATTTAAACAGCAAAGATGAAGCAGAGCAGCTAAAGGCCTCCATTGATTTTCTCGTGGACCTTTGTGACACTGCATTTCCGCAGGAGGCTAATTTTGCAAACTGGTCTCACCAAGCATTAAATTTCATTTTAGGTACAGATAATGCTTCTTGTACTCTTAGATGACTCTCTCTGTATATCATTTCATGACAACAACCAGGTATTGGATATTTTTCAATAGTTTATTGTGTATAGCTGATTAACAAAGGCTATGATGAGCTGTAAGAATGTCCTAATATCAGTGGCATGTATTCAGGAGATTTTCTTAGGTTAAGGGTGCAAGCGTCTAAGAGAGAGTTAAAGGGTGGAAAATGGAAGTTACCTCCTAACCTCATTCACGAGTTATTATTTTAGTGTAAATGTAGATTAGAGGAAATCAGATATTTTATGCCAATTAAACTTCTAACATCGAACTTGGGAGTTAAAGAGTGCAATGTGATTTTTTTTTTCATTTTACATGCATTACACTCCAATTCCATTCCGTTCTTTCACTTTTGCTTCCCTTTTCATCACCCCTAAAACTTCTATACAATATTTTAGGTAATTAGGATGGAGAATGAGAGTTTCAAGTGTTTTCTCATATAAGCATAGGTTTCTGTTATGGACTCACAGTAACATTTTGTTGATTGGTTGATCTGTTTTCCGATCCTAAAACAATAATATTGCAGACTGGTATTCTTTACTTAGTTCTATGCTCTATTGATATATATAGAAAGACAAGTATTTCTTATTATCTGTACAATAATAGGCATGATTTGTTTCAATAGATATGCTTACTGACCAAACTGGTTATGTTTCAGCTTAGTTGAACCTCATACATGAAACTATATTGTGAATCTAGATGGTATATTAGATTGTAGGTTAGTGAATCTGTGAGATATTTTTAACTTGGGCAATGCAAGTGGCAAGAAGTCCTGAAGATAGAAAGTGAGAGAGAAGATGATGAGGTTGTTAATGATACTAGCAGTCTAGGACCTGATCAACTTATTCCCTAGCCAAATAATTGTGTGATAGGAAAGTGTTAATTTCATGGTCAGGAAGATGGCGGCCAGAACATTGAAAACATGATGATGCCTGAATATACTGATTGCTAGAAGCTATCAGTCTCAGTTTATGATGTTCTCTTTACCTCTAAATGTTTGATGAGTCTTGTATGGTTGATCTCTTTGCTTACGAAGTTTTCCCTATCATTTGTATATCAGTTTAGGACTCCATTGTCTCAAGTTTTATTTGTTTTTCCTTATTGCTTGCCACCTGCAGTAATAGTTTTCAATTTTTCTCTCCATCTGTTCTCGCAGCATCATTGAGGAACCTGTTGTCAAGAGGAAAGAACATGGACTTCATTGAGGAAATTGTCAACAGCTTAATTGTGAGATTGAGTGGAAGGATGTGTTCCCCTTCTGAAGGTGATGGTGTGTATTGGTTAGATTAGAACATATCATATAATTTGGACTTAAGAGAACTCTGTTCCACTTGTTAATGGAATGAAGAAACCTTGAATATTTTACATTGAGAACACGTTTTCATCATCTTTCTCGAATGATACTACCATCAGCATTTTTTCCCTTTTTTTCTCGAATTCCTTTAATTGCATAATTGATATGTTGTTTTAGACTCACGCGTCAACAGTGATGCCCCATTTTATATTCAACACTTGATCCGCAAGCTTGGAAGTGTCTCCTATATTGGGCAACGTGCAATACTTTCAGTTTCTCAAAGAATTTCTTTAGCGGCAGAGAGTTTACTCTTCTTGGATCCATTTGATGATGCTTTTCCAAACATGCATAGTTGTTTGTATATAATGTAAGTATTTTTATGTTAACGTTCATAATCTTGTTCATTTGTCTCATCTAATCCTAATCCCCTTTTCAGGCTTAATACGTTCAATGCCCTGAGCCATACAAATTTTAGCTGAAGAATATATGTAACCATGAGATGCTTCTCAGACTTTAATTTTTTCCTTTTTTGGTTCGACCGATGAATTAGGCCTCATCACTTACAGCTTAACTTGTTTTTTTTCTAATCTTATCTTGAGATGAAAATTCCTCAAAATGGAAATGTCATTTGGTTGTCATGTAAATATGTAATGCAAATTTCTATAACTCAAATTATTTAGAGCCTCCACTGCTCCCTTTATAATGTTATGAATAGTGATTGTGCATGGTTACATCCCGGTACTCTTTTCTTTTTCCTTATAAATAGTCTTGATTTATAAGATAATTATCCCCATATCTAGTTTGTACTGTAACCCTATAGTGCAGTCCAACGGTCATTTGGCTGATTGACCTATTCTCTTATGTTAAATAAAATTTGTTGGGTATATATGTTTTTCTGAAGGTAAAGGCAAGCTTAATGTATTCTGTCCAGTTGTACAGTTTAGTTTTCATAGAACATAATGAGCTTAAGGTGGGAGTGTCTATCATTTTAATTTTTTTTCCCCTAATATCATCTGTTTCTTTCCTGACTTTTTTATATATTTTCTTAATGTGAATGACAGGATCCAGCTTATTGAATTTTTGGTGTCAGATTACTTATTGACTTGGTCGAGGGATGAGGGCTTTGATAATGGTATTTATATTGTCTGCATTATTTCCTTGTCCATTAAAATCTTATATGATGCATTTTGCTTATGGTAATTAATTTTCCAGTTTTTTCTTGTACATGAATTTCAATAGCTAACTAACATAATTCTACATCAAAATTTTCTCATTACCCTGGCTAGATTAATGCCTTATCAGCATTTTCCATTTTACGAATTTTACTTCGAATAACTTGTAGTAGTCTAAAACCACTGAAAGCATACATTGGGAGCCAGAAAAATGATGGTGCAATAATGACACTGCAGTGCTGTTTGAAGAGTGGGTGATATCACTTCTTCATGGTCGAAAAGCACTAGAACTTCTGGAAAGCAGAAGTGGACTTTACTCGTTATACATGGATCGAGTCATCGGCCAACTGGCTCAACAAGTGGGTCAGCTTCCGTTCTTCCAAAAGCTCAACAAAGATATCTTAGATAATCTGTATAGATGACTGCAATTCAAGATATGTGCCTAAAGGTATGCTCTGTCTACTTCCATAAATAAAAGCTCTGCATCGTGGAAATTTCAAGATTACTTGTTTGCAGCAATTTTTTCTAAGATTACTAGAGAAAGCCCTTTGTTTTTCTAAAGATCCCACTAGAAATTTTGCAGGAATTCTTTTAACTTTTTTCCCCTATTTGAACTTTAAAGAGCAACAAGCATCAAATATTAACCGAAGAATTAAGAATCAAAGAAATGTCAATGAGATTAAAAAAGAATCTTTCAGTGTCCCATGTCATCGTGTCTTTACATTCTTCACTGAGATTGTTGCTTCAGTATTACTTTTTTCAATGTCAATATTTGTATAGTATCTAACGAAATTCATCCTTATTCCATTGCCTGCATCCAGCTTTTTCGACGAAGTCTGTGTGCAGACTGTGCATGTTTGACTCAGGCTCTTTGTTTGCTCGGTCATGTGCAGTCTTATTGGTTTTAGGTGCATGCTTATATGCAATCAAATATTCGAATTTGGCCAGGGAATATCTTCATTCTCTTTTGAAATACGCAAGAGGCATTCACATTCTTTTCATATATAGCATCCATTTTCTTTTGTCGCCGAAAGTAATCAACCCCTCGAGCTGGCGAATCCCCCTTCTGTTGATGCACATGGGCAGGCTGTCTTCTCGTGGTCATGGACCAGTTAATCAGTTTATGTATAAAGATTTTTTAGTAATCCGTCTATTAACTTAAATTGGTCAACCTTAAATAATAACATAACATTTTCTCAATTATTCCAACTACCAACATAATTTAACCAGTTTTCAGTTATTCAAACTACAAGCATCACATAAATTCATAAAATATTATATATATTCATTTTTATATTGCAAGGAAAATATGTCAATCAAAATATGATTTGATTGATATTTGTCCGTGAGAATTGGAGAAGACTAAAATTTGAATTTCTTTGCCACCATATTTTCTTGGTGTCTCAATCTCTTTCAACTTCAGCTGATGAAAATAACAAAGCAATGGCCCAGTCCCTGCATGGAGGGACGCAATTATCTCATTTCATCAATTTCAGTTCTCTCCAAAAATCTCGGACTCTTGGAGTTTACATTAAAAGAAGGGCCAGATCTGCTCCTCGTGGCCGTCCCAGATCATCTGCTTTCACAACTCAAATTCCTTCTTCCCTTCATGCAATTGGTTACTCCCTTCTTTTGCTTGGCTTGTTCCTGCTCTAGTTTGTTGATTGTGGTTCTAATTAATACTACTTGATGATGATTAATTTGTATTTGTTTAGAATTTCAGGAAACATATTGTAAAAATTTATTACATGATTATCCAGTTTCTTGGATATAAATATATACATATATATGTATATGATGTCATATTTCCATATATAAGAGTGATATTGAGCTTGCTGTTTATTAATAATTCAAAGTTACTGTTTGTGATTTTGACATTATCGTCATTGCATTCGCATTTGACGAAGTAGTGAGTCCGAGTCATGGTGATAAGCTTTGTCTTGCTTTGTATCAATGATGTAAATAAATTAATAAATTTGATTATTATTATTATTATTTCAAATCTCTTGTATAAGAAGAAAATCTTGCACTTCTTTGTAATTTGAATTGTTCTTTTTACTTTCTAATACAAAAGAAGGGGAGTAACCAAAAAAAGAAAAAAAAAACAGAGGTCAATCAACTATTCATAAAATCTGACGAGGCTAGCAAATTCCAACTTGATGGTGACTAGCAAGAAAGTCAGCCACATGATTGCCCTCTCTGAATATATCTGATCTGAATATCTCAGTCCCTCTTCATCAGCTGCTTACAATTAATGATAAGATTAGAATGGGGACTCCCCACATGAACCGCATTGGCCGTGAGCCTAGAGACTACCAAAGGAGAGTCAACTTCTAGAATAATATTCTTCGAACCTCAATCCCAAGCCATATTAAGACCCCAGATAACTGCCTAAAATTCTGCTACCACTGTAATACAACTACCAATATTGATTGCGAAACCACAAATACCAAATTCATCTCTAAGAACACCACCCCAGCTAAGATATGAGTCCTTTTAGAGCAACCGTGCATATTAAGTAAATAACCAGCCATAATGGTAAGGTTTCCAGCTTACAATGACAGCGGGGAGTCTTTTTAACACCTACAGAACTCTTTTTTATTTACCATTCCCTTTAAAACACAAATTTTGTCCCACTCCCAAATTCGGAAGTCCACGGGTTTTAGGGTTTTGTTCTTGATGAAAAAAATGTGAACGAAATTAAATTCAGTCCATGAAAGTAATTGATTCCATATATATGGAAAAGCATTGTTTTTGTTCATTACTTTTGTGATTGTTTCCTACATGTCTTCCTATTGTGTCCGCATTGTCCACAACTACCACATTTGTGTTTCATGTGGTTCTCGGATGATGACCTGAATCTTTTCTTTGATCTCCCTGATTTTGCTCCACCTTTAGGGGGAATTACTATCTGGTCTCGTACCTCACTTGGTATATCCCATGTGTTTTCATTTCCAATTGGGTATACATATGCACCATAAGTAGCTAACATAGCATCCTTAGTGTAATATGTAGAACAATATTGATAAACATCTTCTTTCATTACCCTAATGATTGCACATGCATGCTCACATGGTAGCTCATCCATTTGGAACTTGTTACATGAACATATTTTTTGTTTCATATCAACAACGAATTGGTCGTTACCTCTAAGCACAGTGAACAACTCCTCATTTGTTGGATAGACCTGAAAGTTAATTGAACAATTAAACATAAACATGTTTCATTGAAGTCAAGAAAAAACAATGAGCTATAAGTAAAAATATATTTTACATGTAACTGGCATAAACTGAATTTCATTTAATTTATTAATTGAAAAAAAATTTGAAACTTACCCTTAATTTCAAAGACTGAGTGGAATTTTTCGCCAAGATATTTTCAGCCATTTTTGTCAGCTTTGTGGATGTTTCTTTTGCAATATTTCTATTTGTCAAACTCCAATCTTGTGTCATAGATCTCAAAGATTCTAGTAGAGTTGTGACTGGGAGCTCCCTTGCTGCCGCTTTGGTGGCATTCAATGATTCTGCCATATTAGAAGTCATGGAGAAGTATCTTTTATTGTTGGAATGCACTCTTGACCATTTATGATATCCAATGTCAAAGAGATATGGCTGAATTCTTTCATCAATTTTTCCCAGCTCTCCCATATGGTGCCAAAACTGTTCCATTGTGTAGGCCTTTGCAGCTCCAATGATTGAATCTTTGATTTTCCTTGTGTTCTTGAATTCGAACTTCAAGTTGTTTAGCAAATGAAATATACAAACTCCATGTGTTGCTTCAGGATATATCTATGTAAAAAAAATAAATATAAGATTTATCTATGTATTACAACTTAGATTGATATGTTATATAAAACATACAAGGCACTGTATAAATATCATATTTGTATAATATACTTCCCATTACACATTTTTATATCACTAAAAGAAAAAAGGTACAATTAACTATACAAGTCGTATATATTTTCACATGGTAACTTCCCATTAAAAAATCATTAATAAATATAACCAAAGATACCTTTGCAGTTGCTTTCTCTATGCTTTCATGTTTGTCTGATATGATGCACATTCCTTCTCTTACTCCCAAAGATGATCTTATTTGTTTGAAAAACCATTCCCAAGCATTATCATTTTTTGAATCTACAATTGCAAACGCTAATGGAAAGATCTTACCATCTCCATCCTGTGTACTTGCAGTTAGCAATGTTCCTCCACAAGCTGCTTTTAAGAAAGTTGCGTCCACAACAATAACAGGTCTACAAAATTCCCAACCTCTAATTGATGCATCCAAAGCCATGAACAAATAGAGAAATGTATTATCCTCACTGGTTTCTAATGCAACAACTGAACCCGGATTTGTTTTTTTAACCATGTATAAAAAACTGGGTATTTTTGTATATGATTCGTTCGGTCTTCCTCTTATTTGTTCTACTGCCTTTTCTTTAGACCTCCAAGCTTTTTTATAGCTGATATTTATTCCAAAATCCTGGTTCACGTCCCTTATAATGTCTGCAGGGGTATATCTTGTACTGACATTAACATATTTTGACTTTACATAATCCCCAATAATTTTTGATGTAGCTTGGCGTTGCTCATTCACTCTAATTTCCGAAGGACAAGTATGTATATTGTTGAATTTTCTGATTTTGAACATACTTGTTTTCCTACACCTTGATGCTCTCAAAAACCACTTGCAATGATCATCCAAGCAGTCTATAAAATACTGCCTATTGCATGATTTCTTCACTTTGTACTGAAAGTGATTCAACAGTGCATAGAAACTCAAAACAGAAATTAGAGTTTCTTTATCTTTGTAGACCTGCCCCTCTTCTACCTCTCTATGTTGTTTATTTTCTATCACATTGGACTCTTCATAATCATTCTTTTCCCTCATTTGTTGCTTTAAGGTGCTTTTTTCAACTATATTCTTGCTCATTAAGTTCGCAAAATCAACAAAATTGATACCATTGTCACTTAATTCGCAATTTGTTGAAGTTCCTTCCAACATTGTATTTGATGATATCAGTGGTCTCTCTGTTTTATTGACACTAGGTTGTGCCAACATCAAAGAATTTTCCTTATTCATAACCTCGATGCACAAAGGGTACTTTGTAAAATCATGTTCATTCTTCTTTAATTCCAAATAGAATTGAAGATTGTTGTCATTTTCAATCTTCAGTGGGGGATAGCCATCTTTTACTTGATATTTTATCTCCACCATTGTGTCGTCCCTTTTAATTTTCAACTCATTCCCAGCAATTTCCAAAAGTTTAAAGTAGTTGCTGTCTTTAGGAAGTAATATACCGCTTACCTCAAAGTTGATATACTTGATGTTTCCTTCCCAATATCCATTGTGATGGATGAAAACCAGTATGGAATCCATATCTGCAAACATTAAAGCAAATATAAGTTTTATATATACTAAATTTGAATGAGTATATATATTCATATATTACAAATATAAGTTTCATTTACTCTAATTATATATTGCATTTACTGAAAACACTTTAAATGAAATCTCTAACTTCACATATACTTTAAACATAAATTATTTTTACCCAATTCACTAAAGCATATTTGACATTAATACACATCTTATTCAGAGCGTAACAAAAGATAAAATATCAAACAACCTGTTAAAAGTATAACAAGATTCATCATTATCATTTTTTCTAAATTCTCATTCCAACCACTAATTCCAATACACAACTATTGAATTCATATTTGCAGATGTTGCAGCAAATATATGTTTCATACGCTCTTACTTAATTTAAATCAACCTTTTTAGGTTCAATGTGAGTAATTTTACACACATTTTTTGCACATAAATGATTTATAATATTAAAATTTTATGTTGTAAACATTATTATTTATATACGTATATTTTACAGATATGTTAATGCTCACTATATTCCTTCAAGCATGTTTAATAATTATACACATAAAAACAATCAAATATTATAATCTTTATAAATTCTCATGCAAACCATCAATGTTGTATATGTTACCTTTGTATACTGAGCAATATGGTATACGAGTTTATAGATGATACCTTTATATATTGATGCAAAAATGATACTTTTATTTCCAACAAAACCATTATTTTCGAGTTTAATATTAAGCTTTACATATACATTAAACAAATAGTAGGAACAGATTCATAACTTATATCTACTGTCCAATACTGTACACCCATAAACATGAAAACATGCAGCACACAAACAATATATATTGTTATATTTACGAAGGGACATATTCATGACAACATAGTCATCCAAAATTTCAATAAAAAGAAAAAAAATCAAATTGTGGAATGTATACCAGGTTATGTGTCCTATATATGCAGTAAACACGGTGACAAATCGAGAGGATTTAGCTGGGTACACCTTTAAATTTCCTTTATTCAGGTTATGTGATAGGAACTGGAATAGAGCAAGGCAAATCAAAGGAAATAAATTCTGGAATCGAACCGAAACAAGTGGGTTACAAGCTTTTGAGAGGCTTGTTCTCTCCAGTCACAAGAACCTTTTAACAAGAATACTCCAGATGATCAATACACAAAATATCCTGCCTATTATATACTAACACTCAGCAACAACTTTCCTATATTCCATGCTATACCCTCTAAACAACTCAGATTATTCTAGATACAGCCCTCACACACATAACCAGCAGCCATACACACTCTAAAACTGCTCTCTCTTTATCCTGGTACAAAAGTAACATATCAGATACCTATCATTATGCGAAAAACAACCATATATAATGTTGATGATAATTATGTTGAATAACGGCAGATTTAGTGGGTTATTTTATAGAAGACAGTAGGGAGTTGTTCGGTTTGGGATTGTATAGTGGGGTGATCAGTATGTTGTTGTAGAACACGGTAACGGGTGATTTTAAGGGGTGAGCAGACTGACGTGGTCATTTTTGTGAGTGATTGTTGAGGCAATAAAGGGCTCTTATCATGTTATGAAAAGTCGCAACTTTTAAGGATCATGACAGTTATAGAAAGTGTAAAAATGAAACAAAAAACAGTTTTGGTATATTCTAGAATTTGAAGTAAAAATGGCATAATCAGTGGACAACAAAACATGTGTCCAATTCCCAAAAAGTAAAGCATTAAAAATTAGAGAATCAGGGTTGAACTATTTAAAAATAAAACTTTTAAAACTATAATATTTAATATGTTACATGCATAATAAAATAGGAAAGATATTTATATTAGACTAGCTTCATGTACAATAGCATGTTCAAAAATATTAAAAATTCATATTTCAAATTAAATACAGACACATGTTCAAAAATATTTTCAAATATAATAATATCTGCATCTATATCTATTATTTTAATAAATAGTAGAATTGATTTATATTATAAATAATACAATTAATTTACTTAATATGTTCAAACAGTTCCTGCAAGTTGCATCAAGAATTTAAGAATAAAGACCTATGAACTCCTAAATATTTCTAAGGTTTCGAAAGACCAAGAACATAGAAGGGCATCAATTTTTATGAATGCAAGGACTGTTACAAGATATTGCCTTCCTAGATGCTAAGCCCGTACAAACACCCATGGTAACTAATCAAAAGTTTCCAACTGATTCTTCACCAACCGATCCTACATCATACAGACAACCTATGAGTAGGCTTTTGTACATAACTAATACTCGATCCGACCTTGCCTTTGTGGTGCAAGAAAAAGATGGACCATTGCACAGCAACCAGGCTAAGTTACTTCATTAACTTCATAAGTAAACTACAATCACATGACAAATCTGCAAGCACTAGCTTAGCATTATATTGAAGTAAAAACCACACAGACTTGCTTCGATTTTATGGATTATATACATTTTGACATGAAATTTCAAATTAGGAGACGTCCTTGAATGAAAACCCCTAGAGAACAATCATGATCCCACATACATATAGCAAAAGCAGTTGTGTATGCAGCTATCCAGATCAACATCTACTCCAAAAATTTCAATCTAACAAGCCTGAGTTGTGTGGTGCAACCAAGAAATTATTTGTCCATGTGCATGTGCGCACACCACATACGATAGAAAGTCTATGATGGACCTTAACTAGCATTTTGAAGCATAAAATTCATATTGGCAACAAACAAAGCTAAAATAGCATGAAAGCAATAATTCTTGGAATAGCCAAATTTAAATAATTGCTAAACGGCAAAGACTAGCGGATGAAAGAATAAGCATCAATATTGTGGACCTCAACAATGAGCGCCAACTACTGATAAATACTATATATTTTTGTCAACCAAATATATGAGAAATGAAGATGTAACTAAAAATCCATATGCTCCACGATTGCATGTCAAAATGTGTAAAGGATTGATTTAGAATTTTATTTTTATTTTTTCTGAAATTGAACATTATAAATTGGATTCATAACTAGGTAGCAGGTTCTGCCCATCTAACATTTTACCTCCAGATCCTTTATTGTGCATCAAACAGCAAGAATTTCAGGCACAAATTGTGGTAGGAGCTATGAATCATGGATAATAGCACACCCTTGATAAGGATTCATTTCTCTGCATTCAGCACAAAAGGACTAATTTACCAATCTGATCAATGGTAAAAAGTTAATAAGTAAAACTCCAAACATGCAAGTATATATTAATATTTATTTGTATAACTTAACGTCAAGTGTATGAATTTATACTAATCAGAATATAAGTAATGGGCCTTTCGGCTCCTCAAGATTGAAGCTCTACTACGCAGTGGGGTAGGCTAGTCCAGTATCTATACACAGTAAGCAACCCAAGTTTTTGCTGGTATGGGATCACATAAGTGCTGGCCCATGTTCTACATAATAAATTCAAGTAGTCCACACTCTGTTAGCATTAGTCATTAATAAGAAAATATGAAGTATTTGGTTTTTGGTGTGGTATCCCATATTATCATCTAATTAGCACTTAAGTGGATGAAATTGCGCATTATCATAATGCTTCAGAAGATTGAAATTTCCCTTATAATCTATGACAAAATTTTTCATTAATTTCCTGCAACATTTTGTTTCTTGTTAATAACTAGTATGACATACATATATTGCAACTAGATAGGTGGGTGTACGACCAATATAAATAGATATTCAAGAGAAAAGCCAATTTTAAAATTCAAGCTCAAGGGATATGAAAGCAACTTCCTTATTAAAGTACTTTTGTCGAAGAAACAGCCATCTTGCAGGTCCCAAATATATCAGAAATGAAGACGTAACTAAATCCATATGCTCCGTGATTGCATGACAGAATGAGTAAACACCCCAAAAAGATCCCATATCAAGAAAGAATCAAAACAAGCTCAATTAGGCAACAAAAACATTACAATTAAATCCTTCAACAGTCCACTCCAAAATCAAACAGGAATGAAGTCAATACTTAGGCAGATCAAAAAAAGCAAAAAGAGGGGCTTTTAATGGATCTTTGAAAAGAAAGGAAACAAAATATCGAGCTGAAAATTATCTCAGCTGGTTGAAGCTGAGTCAAATATAGTGAAGCATCAAGCAAAGAACAAGATAACTTAGAGCATATCTGTGACATCTGCAAAGGTACAAAATTTCTTAGAATTATATTCTTCAATCACCAAGTTTTAACGATTTACGTCACTTAAAACTCTCAGAACCATAGGCGACATTTAGATACTGAACATATAAATGCATAAACTAATGAATCTTCAAGCTAATTCAAACAAAGAAAACAAGCAAACTCAGATCCAAAAGAGCTCAAAAGCAAGAAAACATTTAAAAGAAAAGAATTGAAAAACCTTAGTGGAGAAAGGACGAACCCTAAACCCTAAACTAAAGATTCCAGAATTAAAAATGCAATTAAGAATAATTTCAAAACAAATTAAACCAACCTTCTCTAGCAGTAGAAGAATGATCGGAAAGGCTCGATGAACTATTGAAGATTCCATAATAGGGATGAACATAATGAACGAGAAGAAGAATATGGAGGACTCCCAAAAAGACTGAAATATGAAGAGGAATTAGGTTTTTTTAAGATAGGCCTGATTACCAAAAAAAAAATTGCTGACCTTTTTAACTTTTCACAATCCTACTATGACATTATGCTAATTACAACTTGACGCGTAACAATTATGGCATAGTGTCCAAAAAAAAAAAAGAATTCTGACTTCTACGTGAATACAGATTTATCATGGAAAATAAAATTTGCCGACTCAGCTAGTCCGAGTGACAAGTGAGGTCCAACCTTAAAACTCATCGGTTTGGTTTTTAAGAACTTAAATAACCTAAAGTTTTCTCTCCACTGTTAAAAAGTCTTAATCTATGGTTTTTTACTACCAAAAAAACCTAAATTTTACTTTATCTCATCTGCTATAAGAGGAATCGAGTAAGACAACAAGGTGACCCCATTTCTTTATGCAAAAAGTCGTTAGTGATCCACGTACGATGTCTGCTGGTAATTTCGAAGGGATTCGATCTGTTGCTTTCGTCTTTGAATATGTTGAAAAAGGTACATTTGCTAACTCAAAGACAAACCAAATATTATTATAAGAATCTTGTCCTCTATGTAATTAGTGTCTGCATTGCATGAGAATAAGACTTATTTAGTTTTTTTTTTTTGCACATTGGCAATATGGATTAATTCATCAAACTTTCTGCATATTGGTAGGGTTTTCATTGAAACATATGAATATATGGGGGGTATTGTTAAGGCATTTGATAATATAGATCCTGATAAGATTGGATATCTGTGCATTGAGTCCATAGCTATGGAAGTAGGTTATCACCCAATCAAGAAAATCGCATTTAGAGAGTTAAGGAACCCTTCTAAGTTATCTTTCTTTAATGATGACAAGGGTGTAATGAGAATGTTAAATTTTATAGATCCTGATAATGGTACTATTATGGTATATTGTGAGGCCAAAACCATTAATGAAGTAATTGGAAAGAATAAAATTGGTGGTTATAAGGGTGGGGATGAAGTAGCAGGTGATGATGGGGGAATGCAGTAGAATTTGAGAAAGGTGTAAATTTAAAGACTTTAATCCAATGGAAGTTAGTGACACTGAGGATGGCATGAATGATGAGGACTTTAGTTCAGATGATGAACACATTGAAGCAAGAAGTAATTTAAGGTGGCAAAGAATATAGGAGGTTCCAGCCCAAGTAAATGACTATGGTACAACTAGTACTTGGAGGAAGAAGACTAATGTTGACAGAAAACTCAAAGGGGGGAAAGGAAAACAAACAGAAAAATTCAAGGGCAATGAGAACACTAATGTGCCAAATAGGACAGTTTTTGTGGACAATGAAAATGGTGATCATGAAGACATGGAAGAAAGTGGATACCATACATAATACTTATCATCTAATGTATCTATAGAAACACTATTCTTTAGTGAAGAAATAAACTTAAGTCCATATAGGAAGAGGACCAAAGTTAAAGGAAGAAAGTATGATCCAAAATGTGATCATAAGAGTCTTGTTTTGGAGCTTGGCATGCAATTTGAAGACATAGAGCAATGTAAGTCAGCTATACAACTTTGGGCTATACTAAATGGGCATAACATTAAGTGGGTTAGGAGTGGAACAAAGAAGCTTGAAGCCAAATGTGTGAAGGGTTGTCCATGGGGACTCTATGCAAGCAGAATGCAAGTTGATTTGGCATATGTCATTAAAAGGCTAGATCCACTGCACACTTGTACACAAATGAACCATAATTTGTACACGAATGAACCATAATAGACAAGCTACAAGTGAGTGGTTAGCAAAATAATTCTTAATTGTAATTCGGGATAGGTCTAACTACACTGCCAAAGAAATGCAACAAGATGTACAACTACATTATGAGATTGATGTGAATCTAATGCATTGCTATAGAGCCAAATGGAAGGTTCTCAACAAAATCAGAGATTCATTTGAAGACCATTACAATAAACTATCATCCTATGTAGTAGAGCTAAAGAAAATGGATAGGGATGACATATTTGAATTGATGTGTGAACTTGATGCAAGTGGAAAATCAATATTCAAGAGATTTTATATAGGCTTCAGTTGTTTACGTAAGGGCTTTATACTAGGATGTAGAAGGTTGATTGGATTTGATGCATGCTTTTTGAAGACAGTTTTTGGAGGTGCTCTCCTAGTGTAGTTGGCAAGGATTGTAACAACAAAATGTACCCAATTACATGGGTAGTAACTGAGAAAGAAAATGAAGAGACTTGGACCTAGGTTTTTGAAATTCTCTTTGAGGAGTTGAATTTATTAGATGGATTTGGTTGGACTTTCATATTTGACTAGTAGAAGGTAATCATCTAAATGTAACTCCTTATTCTTTATTGCACAAATAAGTTTTATGTGTTTGTATTGATTGATCATTTTGTTCATATGCAGGGACTTTAAAATGGACTTAAAGTTTTAGCTCCAAATGCAGAACATCGCAATTGTGCCCGACATATTTTATGCTAACTGGAAGAAGTTATTCAATGGGCCAAAATTCATGAAAATATTTTGGAAGGCTGCCAAAAGTACATGTGAAAGTCAAATTCACTCAAATTTGAAGGAGTTGAAAGAAGAATCAATTCAAGCATATAATGCCTTTTGTGGTAAGAACCCCCATGTTTTCTACAAATCTTTAATATGTTCATAGATTAAGAATGACTTGATAGAGAACAACATTTGTGAAATATTTAATGTTTTCATTGTCAAAGCTAGATCCAAACCTATCATAGGCATGCTAGAAGATATTAGGTAGCATTTGATGATTAGGATGCATGACATAGTTAAATCTATTGAAATATCAAATGATGTCATATGCCCTCAAATTAGAAAGAAAATTCAAAAGATACAAAGGCTGGTTAAGTATTGTACTGTGAAGCTAGCTGTAGGTAAGAAGTATGAGGTGAAATTCTTTAAAGAGCAATATATTGTAGACTTGGTTGGTAAAAGTGCACATGTAAGGCTTGGGAGTTGATAGGAATCCTATATTGCCATGCAATGTCATGCACAATTCATGTGAGAGAAGATGTTAATACCTATGTTGATACATTTTACACCAAAGAAAACAATCTGGATGCCTATTAGAATGCACTTGTTCCAATTAATGGTCAAAATGATTGGCCCATTGTTAATCATCCTCCAATACTAACAACTGTATTTATTACAGAACCTTGTAGGCCTAAAAGGAATAGGAAGAAAGACCCCAAATGAAGAGAAGAAAAGGGTCCTTAATTCAAACAAGTTATCTAGAGTAGGTATAAGGATGAGATGCACTAAGTGTGGCCAATTTAATCACAATAAAAGAACATGCCCTAATGGGAAATCTGATGGATCTTAAGTTGGCCCAAGTTATGTTACAGCTACTGAGTTAGGAGGTCAACCATATGCTACAAAGGTTAACTATTTAATTACCTTAAGCATTAAATATTGCCTTTACTTACCTTAAGTATTAAATACTGCCATTAACTATTTCACATGTGCTTAATAGCTCAAGCGTGGTAGACTAAGAAAACAAGGTGGTCAACCACCAACAAAAACGAAGAAGGCTACTCCCAAAAATGCACTTCTAAGAATGAGAGAGTTTGCTAGACCATTAGATGAGACAATTGCCAATTAGTTTAGGGAAAGACAATTGGTACATTTCTAACTAAATTTATTGTTTCGTTTCATATTAATTGTTTATGATTGATGAAAGGCTAATGGATCATTTGTTGTGCAGTCGATTGGAAGAGTTCCAAACATGTGATGACTATGGATTCCGCAACTGAAAGTACATTGCAGCTTCCATGGCAACTAAGGAAGCGGTTTGGATAAGGAAATTCATCACAAAGTTAGAAGTGATTCCTAGTATTGTTAATCCATTATGATTGGAACAACAATAGAGCCATTGCATATGCAAAAGAATCATGGTCTCATCAAAGGTCCAAACATGTACTCAATGTTATCAATTGATTAGAAAAATCAATGGTAGATGTGATGTTATGAGAGAAAGAGTTTCCACCGATCAGAAAATATCTGATCGAATCATTAGACCAAAACCCCAAAGGGAATATGATAGTCATATCCTCGCATATAGTGTAATGTATAATGGCGATTGGCTTTAGTGCAAGTGGAAAATTGTTAGAAATATGCCCAAAAGGCAATCACCTTAGACACTTAGTGTACATGTTCGTAATGGCATTATTTCAATATATTAGTATTCATTTGCATATGAATTGATATAAATCTTAAACTAATTAATGAAAGTTCATGATATGAAACATATCATGAAGGAAATGATGATGGGATCATGATAATGAGATTCCTATCATGTATAATTATATTAGTATCTCAATAATCCCTATTCATAGCATCAACAAGATGAGATATTGTTGATCTGGATAGACTAGCACATGTTATACTCCTTGGTTGGATCAAGCAGTAGATCTCATAAACTATGAGCATGAGATGTTCAGAGTTAACATATGGATGCTTGCTAAAAGTAGTTAAGTACATTGGATGACCTGCTATGAGATGATCATTTGGATTATCTATTCACATGTTAATGATAGTCTCATCATAGCAATGGTGTAAGTATCCTTAAACTTGAGGTAATCAAGGATATCCTGGATATTAATTTTGTGCTTTAACTCCATTTTCCTAGAGGTCACTCATAGGGTGGTGATTGGGTACAACTTAAAGTATTCGAAGGTAATTAGGTAGCTAATAGAGGATTCACTGCTTTTAATAGAGGGAGAGTATGCCCACGGCCTCTTATCATATCATTACTTGAGAATCTCTGGGCAAAGTGTAAATATTATGAAGATGGTCTTCAATGACATATCTAATTGAGTAATGAGTCCTAGTGACTAGATCTTACATCGTTTGGACTAGATGTAACGTAGTCAGTCTAGCGGGAGCTGACATATTGTCCATTCTCTGAACCGAGTAGGGTATATGATAATAAAATGATAAATTGCACGAATTGTTATATATGGAAAGGTTCGTAGTCAAATTACTGATTTTCCGGTCAATTGGGGATCATAATGTGTTGCTAGATACCGCTCATGAATTGCTTGAATTAATTATTAATTTGATGACCAATATAACCAGGAATCTAATAGGTCACACGCATTGTAGGTGTGAAAAATGAGTAAAATAGTTTTAGATAGGATCCAAAAATATGAGAGAATTGTTTAGAGTCAGATTGTGATGTGATCATGGAAAAAAATAAGGAAAAATTGCTTGGGGGGAGTCACGGGCCTGAGCGTGCCCATGCTAGCTGAATTGGCCAATTTGGCATGAAGACTCCTAAATCTATTTTGGTAATTTTTCCAATCCTAGGGTATCTGAAAACACTTATAAATAGTATTTTTCATCAAAAAAACTGATGAGCAATGATAGAAAATTAATAGTTAATTTTCTTACAAATTTTCTTAAAGAACTGTAACACCCTCCTAATAGTATACTTAACCGCTATACGAGGGAGTGCTACCACATACTTGTTATTATGCCTTTAACTATTATTCCCTTTTGTTTTAGTCTTTACCATATTAACATATTATGATATCCTTCATTTGAGTATCCATAACAACATATAACCATATAACTAATTATCATGCATTCAGGCTTATTAAGAAATTCATAATTAATAAATATGTGATCTAGGGCTAAACATGCCCAAAATAAAACATTCATAATCCGCAATACAATTTAAAACAAAATCCAATTATGTCCCAAATGTATGATAAGAAAATAAATGCATAAATGTGAGCTAGCTTTAGATCTAACTGCTCTGATTGGCTCGGCTTTTCTATGTCAACTCTTTCTAAGGCTCTAGACATGCATTCAGGAAACTCACACATTTAACTATCCAAGCTTAGTGATACATATAATCATATAAATTCTATCATGCATATCATACAAATTCAAATCATATTATTCATTACATGAAAGTCATAATATAACACTTCAGCTCATGTTTTAATTCATTTTATTCACTGTCATAAATGCCACACATTCCATTAACTGATAACAACTATGTAACTAATAAGCAGAAACCTTTCCTTGGTTCTCACATTATATTACATTTTTCTATTTCTATTTATTCATTTGAGTTGTGCAATTGCTCTATACTAGACTACCAGATACGGGATATGAATAGGGGAACTCTCGGAGCTAAAGTCACCCTACCCACCTAATCATAACTATCTGTATATGTGTATGAGACAAGAGCGTTCTCGGAGCCGAAGCCAACTTGTCTCATAATAAAAAATAATAATTGCTAGCAATCTGGGTTAAGGACGCTCTCAGAGTTGAAGCCACCTTGCCCAATAATAAACTCATGGATAAACCTACAGTACCGTAACCATCCTTAATGGTGCACCATCTATCCTATAGTTAATCCTATTACAAGTAAGGGCATTCTAGTCTTTTTCTTTAATCACGTGAACCATATTTCATGATCATAATAACATCTCCATGTCATCGCATGGCAATATAAACAATCTAG
The DNA here is from genome assembly GCA_949630135.1 of Balakata baccata. Classification (NCBI taxonomy): domain Eukaryota; kingdom Viridiplantae; phylum Streptophyta; class Magnoliopsida; order Malpighiales; family Euphorbiaceae; genus Balakata; species Balakata baccata. The sequence continues at coordinate 25,817 of CATIWF010097887.1, forward strand.
CATATCTATATGTAACTCATCCATGTATCATTTTCATATATCATATGTCGTATCTTTGTCCATGTATCAAGATATTCATATCATTTATCTCATATCATATCTTGTTCCATTTATCATCATGGCAATATAAATATTTTACCCTTTTTACATACATATCGGCATTTCCATGTCATATCAAATCATAAACCGTGTACCATCATATACATATAGACATAGTGTAGCATGTCATCACTTTAAATAAAATATCACATATTCTTGTCTCCACCATCTACATAATCATAGATAAAACATACGTATTTAATTTCATCAAACTAACATTTTACTCTTTCATATAAGGGCGTCTGCACCTTAGCACACTACAGCGTGTCGTTGCGCCATTAGTATCGCTAGCCTTGCCCATCGCTGGGTTGTATGGCCTGGGGGTCACGTGAATCCTGACTAGGACCCCTTTCCCTATCGGGAAAGGCCTGATATCAGCACTGAAGATTTCAGTTTTCATATGCTAACACCAATTCACTTGATTTCAAAGCACAATACCAATTTCCAAAATGTCATACCTCATTGGAACAAATCATTTTGTCATTGTGAACATGCCATAATCCATTTAATTCTTATTTCATCAATTTAACATGAAAATCATGAATAATCCATGTCATTAATTCATACCGATTTGTTCAAACCATTCAGATCAATTATCATGGCATCCAACAAATACAAAACATCTAATATACCTACACACTAGCAAACATGCAGCTAGAAAAGCGAATAAATATGATTATATGTACAAACCTCTAACAATGGAACCGAAAACTCTCTCTTCCTCTATGGCTAGGTGGTCATTTCCACCTTCTACCACATTCCCTACCAAAAAAGACATGTTCTAATGGTCACAAACCCATTAAAGAAGGTCAAACACAATATGCTAATATAGGGTTATCGAAACTAAACCCTATTTCCACTAAAACCCTAATTCTATGAATAAAATCCATTAATTCCTATGACTAAAATGCTATGGTTTACAAATACTTACTATTTAGGGGAAGAAAAACAAGAGAACGATAAGAAGAGCTCAACATCTAATCTGCCAAAATGTTCAAATTGTTTCCTTGATTAAAAATCCCTAAAATTCTTGATTAAATCCCAAAAATCTACTCTTATATGTGTTTAAGTTGAAGAGAATCAATGAGAATAGAGGGAGGAGTGTTCAGAGGGTCTTCTGGTTGTTAGAGATAACTAGGGTTCAAATGGAGGAGGAAAAAGACATGAAATCACGTATTTATAATATGCAGTACAGAGGCGAGTCCCGACCAGAAAACTGGTGTCGCGAGTGGGAAACCTTTCTCGTCTGAGAGATGACCCTTCCCGAGCGGGATTCGGTTATGCCCACCAAAACATAAACTAAGCCCAAATTTGCCATATTTTATATTCTTACTTTTAATTACCATAATACCCCTCAAAATCCGCATAAATTCTAGACCTTAATTTGTGGACGTTATATGAACATAAACTATGCTAGCACATTGTGTGTGTTCAAACTATCACCCTTGTAGTTTCTTTCTTCCATTTCCATGTGGATTATTATTAGAAACGATCTAAGATTGAGTTGTTGTGGTTTACTACAACCCAACAAGAAGAAAACTTGAAGAATTGGTTTAAAAAATTAAATGTATAATTTCTAACTATGATTTTGTTGAATTAGTTTTAATGGTACAAGTTGATTCCTATGAATCAGGTTTTGAAAATTTTTAATTTCTGTTGCATTTTCTGAATGTGATTCATCTTTAAAGCCTAAAGTTCTTGTCATTGAGACTTATTATTCTAAAGATATATCTTTGAAGACCTTCTTTAAGATACTTTTACTTTGGCAAAAGTTTTTTGAATAATGATTTCGACAAGATGCCATGTGATACCCATCATATGAAGTTGCTAAAGCTGCACAGGCATAGGAAAGTAGTTTAATCAAATGACAGTCATAATTCATTTTTTTAATTACTCGGCATAAACAACAAAACTTTATACAAAATTTGGTAGAAAACTAGAACACATATAGGGCAACAACTTTTGTGTTTTGAGGTTCTATCAATTTGACCCTTAATATGATCAAAATAAGCCAATACAATAGAGTATCCTATTGACACTCTTTTAAGAACCAGTCTCATTCAATTATAAATATCTCTTTCTATAGAACAAATCTTGGAAAATTATTTATATATCCATGAACCAAAGACATAAATTTACAAGTTTTATGTTTAACACTTTTTCAAAATCAATTTCTATGGGCATCAAAATCTGAGCATAAAACACTGTCATAATACAACCTTAACAGCTCTAAACAACACAATAATAAGAGAGAAAATAATTTACCACGATTAAATTATTTTGGAGTGATTTTACTATAAATTTATGAGTGAAATGATGGGAAAAATGGGGTTCTTGTTGGAAAAGGAAAAAAAGTGGAGTCAAAAAAGAGAAAAATGTAGAAACTTCAAGTTTTTATAGGCCAAAATGGCCAGCCACCACCGCCTCAAATTCTCTAAATCTTGTCCAGAATTTTTTTATTATTATTATTATTATTATTATTATTATTATTATTATTATTATTATTTTACATATACCTAGTCCCACTAGTTTTTTTAAAAATATAATTTTAATCATGTGGTCTGTCTTTTCTAATAAAATTTACTATATTAATCAATTCAATTTATTTTAATTTCTAATTTAGTCATTTATTCAATTTTATTCCTAATACTTTTCTTATGCTTTTTATATATACCACTCACACACTTATTCTAACTAGACTCTAATTAGTGGGCATTACATTTCTCTCCCCCTTAAGGTGTTTTTTCCTTGAAACATACTGATACGTCATCGTTGAACAGTTAGGGGTATTAAGCTGTCAGTATCTCTTCACTTTCCTATGTTACTTCTTCTATTGCATGATTTCTCCATAACATCTTTACTAATGGTATTCATTTGTTCCTTAGCTCCCCTTTGTCTCCCTGGCTAGAATTTGGACTAGTTCTTATTTATATATCAAATTATGTCTCACTTGTATGCTCTCCACTAGTATGATGTGAGAAGGGTCTGACCTATATCGTCTTAACATCAAGACATGAAAAACATTATGTATTTCCCTCAACTCTGGTAATAGAGCGAGTCTATATGCTACTAATCCAACTCTCTCTAAGATTTCATAAGGTCTGATGAATCTTGGGCTTAACTTGCCTTTCTTTACAAATCTTAAAACCTTCTTCCAGGGAGAAACCTTAAGAAAAACATTATTATCTACTGCATATACAATGTCCCATCTCTTAATGTCATCGTATGATTTCTGTCTATCTGTCATTGCCTTAAGCCTTTCTAGAATGATTCTCGCTTTTTCTTCTATCTCTTGCACTAAGTCTAGCCCTATCAGTTTCCTTTCGCTGAGCTCTGTCCAATATAAAGGTGTTCAACATTTTCTGCCATATAATGCTTCATAGAGAGCCATCTGGATATTAGATTGATAATTGTTATTATAGGCAAATTCCATTAAAGGAAAATACTTATCCCAGCTACCTTTAAATTCAATAATACAACTTTTCATCATGTCTTCTAAAATCTGAATAACTCTTTCTGACTATCCATCTATCTGAGGATGAAAAGCTGTTCTGAAATTAAGCTTAGTACCTAGAGCTCGCTGTAAGCTACCCCAAAATTGAGACATGAATCGAGGATCTTTGTCAGACACAATGGAAATAGGTATTCCATTAAGACATACTATTTCATTCACATAAGTTTCTGCCAATTTATTTAATGGGTAGTCCTTCCTGATAGGCAAGAAATGTGTTGACTTTTTAAGTCTATTCACTATAACCCATACAGTGTCATGCTTTTTCAATGTTAAAGGCAATCTCGTCATAAAATCCATAGTGATATTGTAACGTTTGCTAATTAGGATTAATTATAATAAATAAATTATTTCGAGCGAAAAATAAATAATAAGTTGCTCAATTAAAATTATTAATACGTAAAATTCGTTGATGTAGTTAATTTAGTTAAAATAGAATTAAGTGAGTAGATTGTTAAATTGAGTTGTTTAGTGAAATAATAATAAGAATAATAATAATAATA
>CATIWF010097921.1:0-23418 GCA_949630135.1 Balakata baccata
TATTATCAAAAACTTATTTCATGTAGTTCATGTAGTATAAATATTTTGGGGTATGTAATACTATTGTAGTGAATTTAATATGGATATAAATTTAAGTTAAATAGCCATATATATAAATTAAGGAGTTTTGGAGTGTGTAAACTTTTATGTTTAATATATGTATATTTTAAATAAATATTTTAGTAAAAAAAAAAAAATTTTCCAGTGTTTTCATTGAATTGAAGAATTAAGACAGTTATACAGGTAATACTTACTTACCTTATTATTACAGAGTGGGGTAAGGAGGTGTTACAATAATTATCATAACGTATATAAAAGCAGAAATTGGGGAGATATGCAAAATGACTGTAAAATACTTATTATCTCTATTTTATATATAAATTTTAATAATTGACAAATTATTAAATTTTATATGAGTTATAATATTATAAAGTGATATTAAATTTGAGATAATTATGAACTCATTATTTATTATGAATAAAATACTATAAAATAATATGAAATCTGAAATAAATATGAATAAAATATTATAATAATATATAATTTACTATAAATAAAATAATACATTATTATGAATACGAGTCCAATATTTAATAATTATATACAATACATATTAATAAAAAAAAGCTTATATAACTAAATTAATTTTTTAAGTGGGAGTAATATACTATATACATAGAAAAAAATTTTAGGAACTAAGGAGGATATTTGTAAATATTTTTAAGAGCAATAGGGGCAAGTGCTCCCATGTTAAATCCGTCTTTAATGCCTTGTATTCTAAACATTAAAACTCCATTTGATTTAATTGTTGAAACTAATTGATAGTTTATAATTGATAGATGACGGGTAACTAATAGCTTATAACTTATAACTGTTAGCGATTTTATTATTTGTTGTTTGGTAAAAATAATTAAACTACAAATGTTAAGATATAAAATTATCAATAAGTTATGCAATTCATTATATATATTACTTATTTGATATAATTATTTATTTTAATAAATTAATAATAATAATAATAAATTTTTTTAAAAATATACGACATAAGAATAATTAAATAAAAACATTAAAAAATTGTCAATTTTTTTATATAAATATAATATAGTGTAAGGGTAGCTACTAACTATTTATCAAACACTTACTGTTGTACAAAAAAACTATTAGCTGCCTTGAAAATAGTTGAACCAAATATCTATTAACTGTAATTAATTTATTATATCTAATCTAATCTATATACATCTTGAACTATTCAAATCAAACCTTTAAGTTTTTGTTTTTGTTTTTCCAATGTTATTTAGTAATTTTTTATTTTTATAAAAAAATTCTGTTTTATTATTATTTTTCACATGGAATATTATTATTATTTTTTATTACTGTCATTTGATTAAGAGAAAAAATTTGTATCAATCTATCTCATCTCTTAAAATACATTTATCTTTCATATCAAAATAAGAAATAAAATTTGGAGATAGCAATTGGACTCTGACTTTATAGCCCCAATCAGAACGGAAACAATTTTTTATAATTTTTCCCCATCCTGAATTTGAAGTTTCTTGAAATGAAAATGGAGCATATATATATATATATATATATATATATATACTTATTTATTTTTTTAACATAAAATATAAATCTTATTTAACAATAAAAATTAGTTTTAATTTAAAAATTGAATAAAAATTTTAAATAAAACTAGAGATTGGATTGGAGTTGGAGATCCATGTCCTTGTATAATGGAGAGACAGGAACCAATTTTATCAATAAATGAGGTGGAGTGGAGTCAAGGATAAAATTGCATTTCTAGAGTCGGGAACAAGATATAATAATTCAATTCGAATCTGTCTATATATATATATCAAAAGTGATTAAGAAGATAAAGATAAATTGAAAAATAAAAATCATTATTTAATTTATTTAAAAAAACGTATAACGATGTAAAAAATTCAAGAAGTCTCCAAAAATTGCTAAAAATAATAAAAAATATCCTTATCTAGATCGATCCACAAATAAAATTATAAATAAATTTAAGAATAGTTTATTATAAACTTAAAATAATAATTATTTGTGTAAAATGTAAACTATAATTATATTTATAAATATTAATAATAAACCCAATTTAGTATTGTTGTAATAATTGAATGATGTTTCGAATTCAAGTATGTACCACATGACTGACTTGAATTTTTAATATAAAAAATAATAAACCCAACTTATGTGAATAAAAGAAAAACTTTTTATAAATTGCGGCAATATAAATTTTTTAATTACAATAATTAGGTAAAGTGCTATGCATATACCTCATTCATGGTTGGGCAAGAATTTTAGAGGAGGTTAAAAGTGTAGCAAAAGGAAATTGAAATTCTTACCTAGATTATTCCTACTACGTTATTTATAAATTAATTTAATTATTTATTAACATATATGTATATTATATTTATTTTAATCAATAAAAATAAAATAATTAAATAGATATTAATAAGTAATTGAATTAATTTATAGATTTCTTATAAAGAAATAATTATTTAAAGAGATATTGGAGTTGTACTGCCCGTTTTTCTTTACCTTATGAGGAATGGTAAGCGCGCCAACATTTTCAAATGCTCAATTTCTGATTCGGTAACGAGGAAAATAACTAATGAGAAAGTAAATATTATATAGTGATAAAAAATAGTGTTCTTAAAATTTTTTTTCTATTTCACTTTCTATTTTAATTTATTTTAAAAATTATATATACTTTAATAATATTCATTATCTCACTTTTTATTGTACTTTTTTATTAATAAAACTATCTTAAAAATAAAAAAATAGTAAAAGATAAAAAAAATAAAGAGAAAAAACAAATGAAAAAATAATAATAAAATATTACTTAAAAATTCTTTATGCCTCCTAAATCTAAAGAATGGAAATGTAAATTTTAAATAGTAAAATAAAAAAAAGATAAAAAAACTGTTAAAAGATATAAAATTTTTTAAATTCAGATAAAGAAAAAAAAAAGTATATGAATGTGAATTCATATAAAAAAAATAAAAGATATTAATCCCTTACATGTGAATTCCTTGCACTCAAAATCTCGAACACACACTTACCTTTTTTCCTTTTATTTTTTTTTCCATTTGGATTTGTTACATAATTAATGATAAATATATTGTTCTTTTTCAAACACTCTTTAACACTTATTTTTTAATAATTAAAAAATACTTATTTTTAAATTTTTATCAACTAATCAAAAAATAAAATATTAAATAAACAGCATTCATTGTTGAGGAAAAAGATATTTTCATAATGTCTAAAATGATGGTCACTTTGTTTTGTTTGAGGCTTTGAGCCTTGATGTCCGACTTTTCCTCCTAAATATCTACCTCTACTCTAGACCGTTGATTATTTATTTTCATCACGAATATTCACGCTCTATTTAATCCAACGGTCACCATACGAACGTACACCTACTCCTTGCTGAAAGCGACAGCATTTCCTTTGTTCAATTCTAGCATTTTCTCTCTTCAACTAAAATTAAGATGCTCTCTTGGTTGTATAATAACTGCTATTTTTTATAATTTTATTAGAATTAAAATACCATTAATTAATTTTAAATTTAGATAATTTAATAACTTCGAATTAATGAGTACAATAACAAATTTAAAAAAAAATATATATATATAATTTTTATTATTAATATAAAAGTGATATATAAATAAAATTTAAAATTTTTAAATAAAGATAGTTATTATAAAACGAAGAGAATATTAAAAAAATATCCCATAAAAAAAATATGGCTCATTTTATTTTATGATATATCGGTATATTAGTACACTAATAATAAGTAAACAGTTCAGATTATAATATATTTATGAGGATTTATATAGTACATCTGAAATTTAAAATCTTTAAATTTTTAATCTCAAAACCGTTGAGATTAAAAAACAAAGATTTAATAATTCTGACGCAGCATATACATTCAAACATTGATATGCAGACCCAAAAAATATATAGCTTTTCTCTCTCTTTTTATTAATTTTTTATTTTTAATTTATTTTAATTCAATTGACCGGAGCTCCACCTTCGTTTTGCGCTCTATATAAATCTTTCAATCCCCTTCTCTCTCCTCATCCTATTTCCTCTGCTTTCTTTTTCTCTCTATTTCTCATCAGAACTTTAATCCTTGATTTCAACTGTTTTCTTCCCCAATGGCCGAAACTCAATCAAAGCGCCAAAGGGATGAAACCCAAATGGAAGATATTGATGAAACTAAGCGGCATAAATCATATAATCACATACTATCAATTCTTGAAGAAGAAGAAGATGAGCCAACTCAAGATCTCTCTTCCCTCATAACTACTCTTCAACAGGAACTCTCTTCCTCTCCCACCGACACAACCCGTACTAACCAAGAAAACTCCGGCGGCGGCGCCGCCGTGGAAGATTACCCATCGTCTTCCTCTTCTTCTTCTTCCGCTTTCTTGAAGGAAGAGGAAGAAGAAGATGATAAGGAGAGGGTCATAAGGCATCTTCTTGAAGCATCTGATGATGAGCTTGGAATTCCCAACAGAGAAATTGTTAATGGTGTTGATGAATATGGGTACGAAGAAGAATTTGTTAGTAGTGAAAGTGGGTTAAATGGGTCTGATGGATTCTCACTGTGTGATGGTTTATGGGAATTTGAAGATGCTAATGCTAATTACTATACCCTGTTGCAGTCTGAATTGTTCATGTAGCTTCCAAGCCAGCACAGGGTGGGTTAAAAAAGAAATATAACGTTATATTAGGGGTTCAAATGAGAAAAATTAAAAGCCAATGGGAGAAAAGAAAATATAAAATGAAGATTTTTTTGGTTTTCATTTTAGTCCCCTCTTTTTTTTTTCCTGTTCTTTTTCTGTATCAAATATTGCTCCTCTGCCCTCTTTGAAATGTTCAAAATGTGGAAGAAAAATATTACTCACAAAATTATTCTTTTTTTTTTTTTTAAATTGACACAGACAACCAACTAATATTCATATAAAGGACAGATCTTGCAAATTTATCAAAATCAAGTTTATATAAAGGTGCACAACATAATTTCTTAATTGCATAAAAGGGCTGCGTTGCATCTCAATTTTAAAAATCACCTATTATAAATTATAAATTGCAAAAATATAGAGTCAGAGAAAATTTTTTTTACTCTCTATGCCTTATCCAGCTAGGCATGCGCAATATAATTTTTTAAAAAATTGGTATTTTAGTTTAGAGATATGTGTATATATTAGGGTGTTCGTAGATCGGATTGGTGCAGATTACATATAACAGTCAATCCAATCTACAATTTGTAAATTGAAAATTTTTCTATTTAATTCAATCCGCGAAAATACAAAAATTAATTCAATCTAGTCCACCATTGAAGGTTGTATTAGATCAGTTTGAGATTTAATTCCATATATTTTTTACATTTTTTAATACTAATATTAATGTCTCACAAATAAATATTTATAATATCTCATAAACCTTTAGTTCACTACTTAAAGTAATTAATATAAAGTCATATTATAAAAGTTATATTAGAAATTTTCTAAAAAAAATACAACAACAAATTATAATTAAATTACTCTATTGAAGATCAATAGCACAAAAAATTCAACATAAATGAAATAGCAACAATAGAACCTAAAATAAAAATAAATACAGAAAATTCAAAATTTTAAAATTGAATTAAACATAAAAAAAAAATTGTCATTTACCTCTTTAATCATTCAATATTCATCATCATCATAAATGTGATTTACCTCTTTAATAAATATTTACTATTTATAAATTTCACAATAATAATTTATAGTTAACAATTTTTTGAATTGTTGTAGTAATTATATTAAAAATTCCAAAATATTATTTTAATTATATTAATTAAATTTTTATAATGATTATATTTAAAAATATATAAGAATTATGCATTTATAAATAATTTATTAATTTTATAATTATACAATATATTTTTATATAAATAATCACTTTTACATTTTTTTAATAAAATATATAATAATAAATGTAAAAATATACTATGATAGAATAGAACTTAGAAAAATTTATGATTTCAAATTTGCATAATGTATATAAAGAATTAATATAAATAAATATTATTTATAATGTTGGTTATATATATATATATATACGAATTGTGCAGATTGTGGATCGGTTTATGGATTTAAATATAACAAATTCAATCCAAATGTGGTTTGAAAAAAAATACAAATCAACACAATTCACTATATTTTTTTAAATTGCGGTTTGATTGCAGATTGGTTTGGTTTGAACGGATTAGACGGTTTATGAACACCCCTAGTATATATTATGTAAACTAAAAGATTTAAGAGAATATTATATATTTATATAAATTAGATATCTTATATCATACTTCTTTTTATTATTTGATTTATTATATGGACTAAATATAAAATAAGAAAAATCCTTTTTCTTATTTATATGGAAGAACAATGTTAATGTGATCTAAAGCAATAATTATTATAAAATAAATTTAACTGGAGATTATTAAATATATTTTAAAATGAATTGGAACCTATTACATGTTTTTTTACAAGTTGACTATTTTTTACTTAATTTGTTAGTGGTTTAAAAGTTAAATTTGAAAATTATGAATTCACTATTTTTTTAAATGATTTAAATTAATATGAAAATATGAGAATTAAATATATTTTGAAATGAGTTGGAACCAGTTTCATGTTTTCCCTAAGTTTTCTAGTTTTTTATTCAGTGGAACCTATTACTATTACTGGTAGAATTGTAGAGATTTAGAGAATTTGACTTGATAATCGTGAATTTACTTTTACCTTAAAATAATTTAAACTAAATTTGAAGTCACCTCTACCATAATTTTAAGTTTTTATTCTATTTTTCAAATTTTTACAGCCCATTTAGTATATGGAATTGTTTAATTACACTATAGAATTAGTCTAATTTTATATTTGGTTCAATAAATTAGATATTCTAAGTGCTTACTAATTTTATAGGATTAAGGCTTAATTAATACCTACTTTTCTATGTCTTTACTAATCTCTACATTTATAAAAGTAAAAACTCTAAACTAGTCTTATTATTTTACCTCATATAATAAAAAAGTCTTAGTTTTAAATTATGATTTTTAACTACCTATATAAGATAAATGATTTTTAAGTAATTTACTTATATCACCAATTTATCATATTACTTGAACCATCATACCAAACATGATATTACAAATTTAGATTAGTTAATTGTAAAATTGGGTAAATAAATATATTTGGATCTAACTCTTTATAAAAACTAGCTTAAGGGTAGATAATTATACAAGCTATTATAAACACTATTAATTTTTTCGTCCCATCCGATATGAAATCTAACACTCTCCTCTTACATTCAGGCCTACTGTAAGAGTATAATACGGTGGGGTCATCTAGAGTATAAAAGTATAAAAAATTATACTGCTTGTAAATTATAGCTCTGATACCATATAAAATTCGGTAGATAAATAGACTTAGAGCAAATTATTTCCAAAAACTATCTCAAAGTTAGAAGATCTTCCAAAATATAAATACTAATAATTTTATCCCACCGATGTGGGATCCAACATTAATGCAGTGATTAAAATATTTTTACCATATAGTTTAAGGAAAGCTAGCATTAATAATAATTCTATATCCTAAGCAATTTGCGAATCAAATGGACATTTAATATTCATTCTCAAGTGGGACTGGCCTTGGCCTATTATCTTAAATTTGTGATGTAAGAATGTTGCTAATATTTTTCCTCAAATGCAATTGATCTTAGCCTAGTTGTTAATTCATTATTTGAATCTACTTGGGACTAGTTTCACTATAATTATAACCTTCGAAAACTTGACCTACTTGTCAATCCTATCTCTTAAACTTTTAATGTGAGATTTCATCAAGACTCAAGTGTAATTGGATTTAGTCCACTTGTCAATTCATTATTTTTATTTCATCCCAATTGTAAGTTTTTTTTTTATTCCTTAAACTTCTAACGAGCAACAATATTCCTCTTTTATTGTGAGATTGTCTCTAATATTTTTAAGTGCAACTGACTTTGGCTTAATTCATTATTTATATCTACTTAGACTTTTATCTTTTCTTGAGGCACAAAAATAGGCTTATTCATTCTTTTAATATTTCGTATTTTAATCTCTTGGGTCTCAAATTTTTATCCACGCAATCTAAAGTCATGCAACGGTTATCTTTTTATAGCTTTATATGGTACTAGAAATGTGTGATTTTGAATATTTTTTTATTTAATTAACTGATTTTTTAAATTTTTTATAAATTGCTTTTAAAAAAATTATTTATTTACTTGGTTTTATTATATTATCAAAAGCAGTTTTTAAAATAAAAAAAAATAAAAAAAATATATTTTTCCAAATGCTATGCCAGTAGCAACTACAGTACCTTTCTGGATTTGCCCCTGTTCTTTTTTTTTTCGAGAAGTTTGATCCAAAACGACGTGTCGTTTTTGTAGCGATGGACATAATTTTGGCTGGCGGTAGAGCGAGTGACCAGTGAAGGTACAATTGTATGTTAATTATGGACGTACACGTGGAGCGCCAATGGTAAAGATAGCCTTTTTGACTAATGATAATGATAATTGAGACTAATTATTCCATTTTCGTCCAAAAAATAATTGAGATTAATTATTCCATTTTCGTCCAAAAAATAATTGAGATTAATTTCATCAGGTAATTACTGAATATTAATATTTAATTTTAACTTAATAATTATATTTATTATTTTATTATATAGAAAGATTGTGTGTTTCTTAAAAAAAAAGTGTGTTTAGTAACTTAATTATAATATGTCCAAATTGTCTAATCATAATAAAAATTTAATAATATAATTATAGATATTATTATTATATAGAAAAAAAGAGAGCAAAATTCCTTCTTTTTACTAATTTATGGTCAATTACTATTTATCTTTAACTTCTACTTTATAAATGGAACATTTTAAATTTTTAGCATATTAAAGTTAGTTTGAAATTTTAATTTAGTATATTAGATAATTTTACATATTGGTCATTTTAAATAATGATTAAGTTAAAAAGAATATATAATTAATTGTATATTAATAAATTAAGTAAAAAATTAATTTTTATATATAATGTATTTTATAATTAATATATACTATACAATAAAATTTTTAGTTTTTAAGTTTATATTAAAAAAGGAAAACAAGAAAAACTCATTATATGATATACTAGATGTATTTCTACGTCACGATAAATTAACGGTTCAGATTATAAAATGAGCATCCAACGAATCCAATTATATAATTTTGAATAGCTCAAATTATATAGCGCTGAATTCAACAATTTATAAAGCGACCATCAATATACCGGCATACCGTAGAAGGATCCAATAAAAAAACTAAGAAAAAAATAAAAATTGAAAAAGAAAAAAAGAAAACTAAATAGTTTTCATTCTCTTCTTTTAAATTTGTCCTTTATATAACTTCACTTTAATTATATGGAGTCGCTCCACACCACTCCAGAATAGCTATCACATAAACCATAAAAGCACACAGCAAACAACACCACATAACTATTATAATTTATTATTTGCTACTTACAAAATCTAACCAAATTATATATATTTATTACTATTTTGCTACAATTAAATATTATTTTTACATTTATTGGCCTTAATTTTGAGCTTTCCACTCTCCAGCAACTATCACATAAACCAAAAAGCATATTTCAGACAATACCACACAGCTATTTGTTAGAATTTATTGTTTGCTATTTAGAAAATCTAACCAAATTATATTAATTTATTGCTATCCTTATTGTCAATCTTTCAATTTACAGGTTATATATAACTTTTAACAGTATTTATAATATTATAAATAAATTTATTATATCCTTATACTTAAACATTTGTATTATATTATGTTTATATTAATAAATTTTATACTTATCTATTTGCTAGATATTATTTTATTTATATATTATATATTTATTTTGTTATCCTCATTTTTGTAGCATGACACAATGCGAGGGTAACTAACTAGTTTGATATATAATTGTAATTTATCATTGCTTTAAAATGATTTAAACCAATATGAAGTTAATTTTAAGAATAACATTAATGAATACGATTAGTTTTAGGAGTGAAAATAATGAACATGACACAAAATTTACTGGTTAGGGTTGAGGTTTATAACATTTATGTCACAATCGTGTCAATCCAATAAATGCATAAAAAATATCATGTAGTGTTGCAAGTTGTTCTATCAACATGAAAAAATACATGTAATCCATTAATAATTTTGTGTCATGAATGTTGCAATTGTATTAAATGTGTCATGTCGAATTAAGTTAGTATATTTAATCTGACATATTATAGTCTATATACATATTGACTATATCATGTTATACTAATTCAATTCAATTTATATGTTAATCGTGTTAATTGCATTGTGTCGATTTGTATTCACATTTGAATTTTAGACACTATTAATTTATTGTGTTGTATTTATATTGACCCTTAGATATAGTAAAATACAACACAAATACAACTCACTAATTGTCACTCCTAATTACTTTCACCATAATTACTTTAAACTTTTGATGTAGAATTATTTCTAACAATAAAATGTTTTAAACAGTTTTTCTTTACTATGCGTTTGATGACCTTTAAATGAATTAAAAGCCTAAAATAGTGATTAAAATTTATAATCTATTATATGCATATAATTAATGAAAAGAAAAATAACTAAGTTATGGTTTCACAAAAAAATAAAAAATAAAAATGGTGCATTAGTGATGAGATATTGAAGCAACGAATTAAGTATGGAAATTGCAACAAATCTTTATTTTAAGATATAGGGTGGGACGCAATGGGGGCACTTGGGGGATATAAGGTGTGATGCAATTTGTTATTGTGTTGCCGACACACAAGGACGGATATCGGTTGGGATGCAATGGGGGCACTTTGCCCCTACATCCCCAAAATATTTTGTAGGACCATTTTACATTACATTTATAAAAAATATTTTTCAGAAAAAAATTTTATATTTTATATTTTTTAAAATTGTTTTTGAATGTAAGCAAGTAAATAGATATTTTTTCAAAAGTATGTTTAGAAAAAACATTTTATAAAAAATTAAAAAAATCAGTCAATAATATAAAAAAAATTCAAAATCTGCTTTTGAAACTCTAAACAGCGATTCCAATACCCCTTTAATATCATTTTTTTATTTTTAGAAAATTTTTTGTATGCATATAGTATTTTACTCTTACTTAAAAAAGTCAAATACCTGAATGCATATAGTATTTTAATATCAAATATTTGACCTCTATATGCTTAGATTAGTGATATTTTTGCTGTTTTTAGTAAACAATACATCTGACAAATATTATAATACAACTTTATGGGTTTGCAAATAGAGTCAACAATTGACATTTTAGCAATGAGATTTCGTAGCCAAACTGCATGTATAGTTGCATCATAATATGCTACAAACTAAGAACTGGATTAATCACAAGTGTAGAATCTAACATTGTAGGTTGCTTGGGCATAAGAATATGTACAACCTCAATATACTATTCCTATCTAGTGATTTTAGAGCAATCATTGTATATCAAACTCTAAAAATTTAGCTGTTTGTGATTCCACAATTCTAAAATTTCATTCTGTACAATAGAATTGGTAGCCTTTAGAACTATCTGGATATCCTTTAAAATAGCAATAAGTTGATCTATGTTGCAATTTACCTTCAACATGATTGCAAAGGCGTACCTTTGAAGGTAGAGCTACCAATTCATGTCATGTATAAATGAGTCATCTCATTATTCGTGTCATTCATGCAATTATTTAACCATTTATAAATGTATGTAATTAAATGTATATATGTGTCATTTAAACATGTCGTTTCATATTATATAATTATTTAAACGTATCGTTTTGTGTCATATAATTGTTTAAACGTGTTGTTTCATGCTATATAAAATTTATTGTATATTTTATATATTTTTAAATATGTCTAATCATGTCATAAACATGTTAGGTGTATTCATATCGTATCGTGAAAAAGTTTATGTTGTATCAAAAATTGTCAGCTCTATTTAAAGGACAACCCCAAACTCGAAGTTGATTCAAGCTATGTTTCCTTTTGGACCACAATTCAAACGACATTTTAGCCATAGACTTGTTAGGCTAAACGACATTTTAATTCAAAGGCAGAAGGTCGTTGTTTTTTGTCATATAGTCTATATCAAGTGCAATTGAGTTCAAATGAGATGATGACTTGCAGTGCTAGATCGGGTAGACTCATTATGATGGTTTTGAACAAAACTAGGAGCACTAAATTTAGCTTTCTTACTTCTCCTTTTGCCTTTCCATTGAGGTCTTGATACAAGATACATGGTACTGACATGTCTCACTTTTAGATTCTCTTCCTTAACAATACATATGGCAATGAAAGCATTAACAGTCCAAGGATCCTCCATCAAGTTATAAGTAGTAATAAGCATCTCAAACTCTAGTAGAAAACTATTGAGAGCTTGATGCACAATATAAGCAACGAGGAGAATTATGTCAAAATTCTGTTGCTTATTATGTATGAAGATCATGGTAAGAATGTATTTCTTAACACCTCTTACTTTATTATACCTCATGGAGTATAGTTGTTTCAGAAAGGTATCAATCTCAGCATTGATAGATACATGATAGCTCTAAGACACTACGGTAAGAAACTCTTTTACTATATGAGTCTCTAGAAAACCGCTCAACAAGTCCTTCAGAATTGAACTTTTAATGGTCAAATAACACATGGGGTTCATTTTGTACCAGGTTGAATGCAACTATTTTTCCACAACTGAACTCTCATGAGTTAGGTCAGTTGGTTGCAGTGTTGTCATAGCAACATCAATATCCGCTAACTTCATAGCCAATTCCACATCTTTCCCACGTCTTATAGTTAGAGTTAGTCAGTATTTCAATAGTCAGTGTATTATTCTTGATCGAGAAAATGACTGAAAAATCAACAATGTAACATTTGAGTGCAAGACAATAAAAATACTTAAAGCCATATAAGATTATTTATCCAAAGAATTCCAGCATGTCATTAAATAAACACATTTGGACATAATATATAACATGTAATAGTAAATTCGTCATATCAGTATAATCTAAAATTTTACTAAAGGGTAAATTACTAATACACCCTTGAGATTTTGTTGAATACACTAGTTATTCCCTTCATTTTTGGAAATATATTATAAAGTTATGCACCCATTGGTTTGGTTGAATATATTAGTTATTCCTTTCATTTTTTGAAATACATTATAAATTTTTTCTAGTTTAGTTAAATATACTAGTTAGTCCCTTCAGTTACTTTTGTCTATAATATTCTGTTAGTCAACTAAAAAAATACCAAAAATACTCTTATTTGTTTTTTAATAATTTGACATTTTGATAATTTAAAAAATAAAATATTAAAAAAAATGACTATTTTGATATTTTGATATCAAGTTGATAATACTTTTTTTTTGATATTTTTATGGTATTTTTTTAAGACAAAAAAAGTAGGGCAAATTTTATATTTTGTTGATATGTAATGGAAAAAAAATTAATGAAAAGACTATAAAGTGTATTAAACTAAACCTGAAAGACTTTGTAATATATTTCCAAAAATAGAATGACCAACTAGTATATTCAATTAAAACTCAGGGGGTTATAGTAATTTACCCTTTACCAAATACTTGCAAATTTACCTCATTTGGGTGTATAAATTACTCGTACCAATTCATTCCCAATCATGTGTTATATTTTCCATCTCCATATTTAATATAGTCTAAATCACATAAAAAATCATGAACTTTGCATTTTGTCACAATTATATCTAATTTTTAAAAAATTTGAGTTTAATTATATGTACTTTAAGTTTTATAATAAATCATTTTTCAGATGAACTATACCTCACTCTGATCTTACTTGGCAATGATGTGAAAAAATATTAAAAATATAAAAGAATGACCTAGTGATCTGAAGTGGTGCTGAAGTGGAAAATTTGATGTATAGATGTATTAAAGAAACTACACCATTTTACAATTCAGCAAAATCTCTCCCATTAAGCATCTAAATAGGGACGTTTTGTGAAGAAATGGAAAAATAAAGGAATTTAAATTCGGGTATCTGCCATCTTTTCTTATTTGTCATCTCTTCCTATGAATAAAGGCTCAATTTCCTCAACACTATTTAATAACATTCCACAAGACTCCAAAGAAAGTGAATATGTTCTCTCATGAACTTAAACCAAACATTAGCTCCATATGCATTTCTCAAAAAATTTATGCATTTGAGTTATGTGAAACCGGTACTTGAAATTCACAGGAGTCAACTGCCTGTCGATGAGAAAGATTAACCAACAAAGAGAAATAAGCTAAGGTACCATAGGCATTGCAAGTGGAGAAACATATTCACTCTTTGCTACATCATTAGCCCATCCAAAGAAAACATATGAGATTACACAAAGTGGAGGGTTGTATTTTTTGGCTTTAATTTATGAAAGAAAGTCACGAACTGAGTTTTTGAGACTCGTTGAAGATGAGAAAAAATTCCCAATAAGAACTAGAGGCAAGTTTTCGATATTCTTACTATTGGATGGAAGGCCATATTCGGCGATGGGGAAAAAGGAAGCTCCACAAAGCAGATATTGGGTTTAGGTGAATTGACAGCGGAAGAGAGGTATTTGTCCTTAAAGCTACCATAATGTCTCCATGGGCATCAAACTAAACTAGTTTATTTTCAATATGAAGATCACCACAAAGGAAGAGATGGCAGATGCCCTAATTTAAACTCCTTTATTTTTCCCTTTCTTAACCAAATCGTTGACGTTTTAGTTTTAGGTGGGAGGGATTTTATTGAATTGTAAAATCATATCGTTTCTTTAATACATCTATATGGCAAAATTTCCACTTCATTGTCACCTCAGATAATCACATCATTTTTTATATTTTTAATATTTTTTCATATTATCGCCATATAGGATCGGAGTGAGATCTAGTCCACCTGAAGAAAGATTTGTTACAAAAAAAATCTAAAGTATATATAATTAAATTCACAATTTTAAAGAATTTGATATAATTGTGACAAAATGAAAAGCTCATAATTTTTTTTTTATGTAATTTAGCCTTTAATATATAATCAACACCTTTGAGCTAAATAATTATACACTAAATTTGAGACATTCCTAAAATATATAAAACCGAATATTTCTTAAAATCTCAGCTAAAAAGGCTATTTTGGCGACAACTTTTGAACTGATTTTTTTTTAAATTATACCAGAATACACCTTATTTATTGCCTTAAAAATAACTTAATAATAATTTTTCATTCCTTATAAACATGGAGCTAAATGTCTTGAAAAATTATTTTTCATAATTTAATTAATTATATTTCCAATTTTAAATGAAAAAAATTAATTTCCTAAAGTGACAACTTTATGCCCTATGCATAAAATAAATATCATGAGATAAAAAATTTCTCTTATAATGTTACAAATTTCTCATATATGGCTTTTAAAATATTCATTTAGAAAATTTAAATTAATTATGGTTGAAATTGGGCGAAAAAATGCCTCAATAAGTGAAAAGTAACCAAATAGAGACTAAAATGAAAAATATAAAAATTTTAGAGGCAAATTTGTAAAAATCAGAAGGGTTGGCAAATAGGTGCGTGTGTATCACACGTGCTTGACACAACCCATGCGCCACTTCAGGCGCAACCACATGCGTCATTTGGAGCACGTAGTACACGCGCCATACTCACTTCCTTTGCCACCTGAAGCACGCCCGTGCACACTCCTAGGCGGCGTGCAGTGCATGTGCCAGCTCCTTCTCCTAGCCCAAACTATATTTTTCTCTACAATTTTTCTTCAAAAACTTACCAAATCTTATTTTTACTTCAAAATTCAATTAAATTCAAAATTTTCTCTTTAACTAGATGAGAAAAACACGAAAATGGCTCTAATAATATGTAATTTGGCTTTGATACTACTTGATAGAACATAAATTCAGCCAAAAAACTGAGAATTCTATCTTAGAATCCAGAGCATGAATCTTAGAACACAAAACTAGTTTAATTGATATGAATGACAAAAAAATGAAACTGGTTTCGTTGATTCCGTCTAGACGGGAAGGAACAGAGAGAGTTTGCACCAAGATTTTATCTTGTTTCCTTATTCAAGAATGATTGAACTATTTTAGTATCTATTCAACTTTATATGGAGGAGATAAGCGTAAATAACAAGAGAGACTTAGTTCACTTATATATAACTAGTTTTTTATTAACATATTTTACACGTGATTATTAGATATTGGACTCGTCGTAATTCACCATTTGGTTTTTATATACTTTTTTTATTATTAATTTGATTTTTTTATACATAAATTATAAATTTATAATATGATTTTTGGAAAATTTATCAACCTTATAAATATAATATAATATGTACTAATATATATAACCAAAAATATTCCTTTTGTTCTACTTCGAATCGGATTATGACTGTTGTATTGATTTGTAACCTATTTAGGGTTGGATCACTTTGAATGAGATTATGACTATTATTTATATTAATTTGTAACATATTTAAAGGTTTGATCTATGTAATTTTCATCGCCGCTACCTAGATTAATCGATACATTTTTTAATTAATCTTAATTTATTATTTTCTACATCCCAATTTAGTTATCTTTACTTCCTATATCTTAGGGATGTTTATAAATCATTCAATTTGTCTAAATTGAAACAATCTGCAATTAAATCACAGTTTTGAAGATGCAGTAGATTGCATTACTTTATATTAAAATATGGATTGGATTAAATTTTTTTATATTTCAATCTGCAATGATGTTGTGTGCATTTGCCAATTTTCTTACAAATAATTTAATTATTATGCTTATGCTATTCATGCCCTTTTCTTGTTTAACAAAAATATATATAACTCTTGTTTAACAAATAACCAATGAGAATAATTTTGATTTATTCTAATAAATTCATACAATAAACTGTCAGGTCCATTACATTTTTCTACCATACTTTTCTAATATTTTTTTTCTTCTTAATATTAGTTATCCATTTCATATATAAATATAAAATATAGTTACCTAGTTCTAATATAATTGGATTTTCCAATTATACACATGTCGATATATATGATTTTTAATAGTTGAAGTCATTAATAATAATAATAGTAATATAGTATAATGATAACTATAGATCATCAATGATATTATTTGAGTCCACATTAATTATCCATACTAAATTAATAAAAAATTTATCTAAATAAAGAATTAATCTAATTCTATATAAGTCTTTTATTTAATAATGTCTATATTTCTTAATTATTAAAGTTTCAGATATTTATATTTAACAGCCCTTTCAATTGCTTTATGTTGGCGCGATGTTGTACGTGAGTCCAAGTTGAAAGGGGACATGATTCCAATCGATTTCAAACTACTGCAAAGCCCATTCCTACTCCTTCTGTGTTAATTTCTCTTATAGTCTCTGTTTTTTTGTGTAATTTTTTTTTTTCCAGCTAAAGTAACTTGGGAGAAGTTCCATTGTTACATGATGAGATCGAGTTGTTACAAATTTCATAGTTGTTCTATTTCTACTCCTTTGGTGTTTGTTTCTCTTTCTTGCTGTAAGGTTAGATTCAATTGTTGAAGGGAAGTTGATGGAGGAGAGATAGGCATTTTTTCCTTTTTTTTTTTACTCATTTCTTTAATTTTTTTTTAAAATTATAAATTTGTCCCAATGATTAGTGAGTAAGCAAACTTAAGCTGGGTTATTCTTCTTTTTTTATGGCAATTTTTTTTTTCTGGCCGCCATGTAGGATAAAGTTATAAATTTTTTCGCCTAAAGCTTTTTTAAAAAGAAAATAAAAAATTATGTAGGCTCTATTTGGTAAAATTTACTGATAATATATCTTCTAACTAATAATCTAGTAGTTAAAAATTTAGCTGATTTAATTAAAAATATTTAATAAAACTAGCTAAAAAATATAATCATGTTTATATTAACAAAAAAATTTATATAAAATATATTTAAATATATAATATAAATAAATTATATATATTATAAAAATTATATGAAATATCTCATTCTAGTAAAATAAAAACATCCACTTTATCATCAAACATTTCATTATTATATAATAATTATATATGTATATTTTAATATTATTATTATAACACAAGGTTATCAAACTTAGTTTGATCAAAGAACCGAAAAATACAGCGGATTAAGAATTTAAGATTCAAATGGAATTATACCGGTCTTATAAAATTTTCTAAAAATATAATTTATTTCATACACAATAAAATTTATAAAATAACTTGTATAAAACTTGCTTTGTACACAACAATATATTCAAAAAATTAATATTTGTAATTTAATTAATACATAATCACATCCAAATTAAAATAGAACAAAATCAATGTTTAAATTATTATATTTAAATTCAACTTTTATCGTATATATAACTCTTGATTAAAATTAATAATTAAAATTAATATTTTTTAATATATATTACTTATATTAAAATTCATTAACATGAAATATTATTAATTATAGATAATTCATGTAATATAAAATTTTTTGAACTCATGTTAAATAAATTTTTATAAAATAAGAATGATTTATTTGAACTATTTTTGTAGTGTTTATTAGCAATAACAATATAGATAAGAAAATGTAAGGTAATTAATTATATATATAAATTTTTTGGGTAATATACTTTTAAATATGTATGAATATGATAATATATTAATGTATAAACATTGTACTTGATAGCAGAGATTAGCATGTTGCCAAATGGAGACTCGTGACGATATTTCTGCGTTCTGTGCTGAGTTCGAACGCTACCGGAAGTAAATGTGCCATTTTTTTTTAAATAAAAGCAAAAGCAACTTGGCTATCTTTCAACCGGTTCACACCGTTGATAAACCCACCCGGCCTAAAGTCCGGTTATGCCGGCTGAACCTACACGTCGATTTTATTAACGAGTTAGGTAAAGTTATCAAATTTTCTTCTTTAATCTTTAACTCAAATCAGGTAAGAAATAACTCAAAATTAAATAATGAAATTTATTTCTTTTATTGATATAAAAAGCCAACTAAATATGCTTATTATCCTGTATAATAAGCATTAATTTGTACTTTTGGCTTAAAAAAGAAAATAATTATTTTCCTTTTGAAAACCGAAACTCAAAGATATATATTACCGAGAATTATTTGATTTATTTATCTAAAACAATATATTCTCTCGTTGATGGGAATGGATAACAAATTGATAAAGACAAATATATTTTTAACGAGAACTGGTAAGGATTTTTTTTTTTAATACTTTTTAATATTTATTTTTTAATTGATGGATGAAAAGAGAAATATTTTTTTAAATAATATTTTTTTATTATTCTCTTTCTTTGGAGGAGGTGAATGTTAAAGAATATTAAAAAGGATAAATTATAAAAAAAATTTAAATTTTATATTTTATCACAGTTATAACCAATTTTTTTAAAATTTGAGTTTAATTATATATACTTTAGGTTTTGTAACAAATTTTATATCAGATCTATACCTCATTCTGAACTTAAGTAGCAATAATGTTGAAAAGTATTAAACATATAAAACAATAATGTGAAAAATACAATGAAATTTGTGGAAAAATTGTCACGTAAATATAAAAATTAAAATGGTATTGTTTTGAAAATCATATTTGTTGAAATAAATCAATAAATCTATTTCTCAAAATCGTCACTTTTTCAAAATATATCATGTTATAACATGATTTGTATCTCTTATAGTCGAATAGTATCGTTTTAGTTTAGGTGGGATAAGTAATTTGATGTGTAAAATAATTTCTTTTTTTATATATTAATATGACAATTTTTTCTATATCAGTTTCACTATATTTTCAATGTCATTATTTTATATTTTTAATATTTTTTTATATTATCGCCACGTATATTCAGAATAAAGTATAGTATATCCGAAATAATATTTATTATAAAATTAAAAAATATAGAATTAAATTTAAATTTTTAAAAAA
Source organism: Balakata baccata (assembly GCA_949630135.1). Lineage (NCBI taxonomy): Eukaryota > Viridiplantae > Streptophyta > Magnoliopsida > Malpighiales > Euphorbiaceae > Balakata > Balakata baccata. The sequence continues at coordinate 20,087 of CATIWF010097921.1, forward strand.
TTGATAATAATTATAATAAAGTGTAAAATTTATTATATATATATATATAATTTAGTTTATTAAAAAACAAAAAAAATTTTACAAAATTTTAAATAACAGTTTCACATATTGTGTAAATATTAGAATGCTGTCGAACTGTATCCAACCCTGTCGTACAATTTTAATTCAATAAGCTCCATTTGAGATAGAAATTTAAAAAAGAAAAAGTGTGAAATGAATGTTAATTAATAAAGACAGCGACATCTTACCAAAAAAATAATAATAAAGACAGCGACACGGTGATGGAGCGGTACGATTAGCAAATGGACCCCACTTGCTCTTTTGGCATAAATAATGGGGATTCAGATTGGACAAGGCTAGGGGTCCCCACTGCAATTGGGGCTAATTTTGGTGGGCCCACTGATGGACCCTGCACAAAGAAAAAGGCTACTCTCCAGAGGGACCTACATGATAATGAGATGCTGACGAGGCAATGCGCTGTCCCCCATCCCCCTTTTCATACATGTGGTTTTCGTCTCTACCTAATTGATGATGCGGAATTCCTTATTGTTTGATAGACATAGCTATATATCCCCTTCAATTCGTCCTTTTTCTTATATTATTTTTTAATTAATATTATCACATTAAAAATTTTTAAAATAATTCAATTAATTATAATTTATTAACGTGACAGTCGAAATATAAATTATCAAAAATTTATATTTTTTTATATTGTTTTTTAATTGCTTTTCTATTTTATTTGTCTTTTAAATATTGTTTTTGAACCATATTATTATTATAAAAATTTGAAAAATAATATAATAAATTATAATTTATTAATGTGACAGTCAAAGTATAAATTATTAGATATGACTATCACATCAACAAATTATAGCTAATTTTATCGTTTCAAATTTTTTAGATAATAATATGAATCAAAAATAATATTTAAATAATAAATTTGACAAAAAATTGATTAAGAGAATAATATAAGAAAAATTAATAAATTGAAAGAGTTGCATATGATTTAATTTTAAGCATATTTGATATAATATGATGTTAGGCTAAAGAGTCATGCAGACAATCTTCACACTAATAATTTACATCTAGCACCTTGTGCTTTTCTTGGTATATAGAATAACAAGGTTTACTATTTGCATCAAAAGTAGTGATCTGCAAATTTTTTTCAATTTCTACATATTGAATCATGAACTGTGTTGCAAACATTAAAGAGCTATTATATCTTATAGAGTAAACTATTTTTTCAACTTTAAACTCAGTGTAAATTAATCATTCAATTGTATCTTATAGAGTAAGTCACCCCTTACCAAATCGAGTTAGCTTATGGTTATAGTTTAAGAGGTCTAATTGTACCGAATTTAAAGTTTAAGAATTTATTTGCACTGAATCAAAATTGAGAGTATGACAAGCAACATAAAGTATAGTTTATGAACTAATTTATATATTTAGCCTATAAAATATTCACATCAAATAAATTTAAATAAAAATTAATACATAATAAATAAAATTAAAATAAAAAAATGACAAAGATTATTGCCCACAAAACTCTCTCTCCATACTCTTTCGCACAGTCGCTCAACCACAAAGTGAAAGAGGGAGATTAGGTATAAATGGTTCTGCAGGCCTTTCAATCCATGCCATTTTTTTAATTTCAACTTTGCCAACTATAAATTAGTTTTTAAATTTATTTGATGTGAATATTTCATGTCACAATTTTATTAGAGAAACTAATAGTTGAAGATGAAGTGCTATTTAGTTACAAAATAAAATAGAGATATTTTTATATTACAAATAATCGTCCTTACAATTTATATAATTGAGATACATTCAGTGTAATATACCCATTTATTTTTAAAAGTTTACAGGTCTTGACTATTTCAGATGGAGCCATTATAAAATAGAACTCTCTCTATGTTAATTTTTTATATATACAAAATTCGAATTCGATATATTATTTTGAAAAAATAGACGTGTAATCAGCTCAACCAACTCTGCCTTGTTGAGCAACTTTTTGTATTCTCCATTCAATTTTTTTTCTTTTTATATTTTCAATGTCAAGTTTTGATTGTTTTGAGCTCTACTTTTTTTTTGGGTAAGCTTTGTTTTGTGCCTATTCAAGAGACTAATCCACTGATTTTCTTAGCGAAAGAAGGAATCTAATCTACCCGATCTGTTTCATTTCTAAATTTTCTTTTTTCCTTCATGTGTGCTCTGATTGCAGGCTCGTTAGGATCTAGAAACCTCTTCTTTTCTTTAAAAAAAAAAATGCTTTTCAAAGATAATTTTATTTTAAAAGAAATTTGAAATTGGGTAGATTTAATTTAATTAGGATGTTAACTGTAGAAATTAATAAGTGGCTATTATAATGATCTGAATTTTATTTATTTATTTTATCTTTCTTGATTTTGTTGTTTATTGTATCATTAAGTTTTCAATTGTTTTATTATAATATTTTATTGTATCGTTTTATTTTTACGAGACAAAGACAATAAATTATATTATAACCGTTAGTATTTTATATAATTAAAGTCATATATGTATTCATGATTTGTCAATTTGTGATATTGGTTGGGAATTATTGCTGCCATGATAATCTGAGGAGTCATGTCAGTAGCAATAGAAAGAAAGAGAGGGTCTAATATATTGTACATAATTAATGACCGTTGATGGATTGGCATGTTACCAACTGATCCCATGTGACTGAATTATGAAGGCCATTAATTGAATAAAGAAAAATTCCATCACAATAGACCAACATCCGCCCCCCCACGCAAAAAAAACATCATTAATACAATATCATTAGTTTTTATAACAATAATAATTAATATTATATATATATATTATATTAAAAATATAATATAGATAAATAAAATTTTTAATTTTACACTATGGTCAATTTTTTAAAAATTTGAATTTAATTATATATATTTTATAACAAATTTTATTTTAAATTAACTATTCTTCTTTTCGAATTTATTTGATGATAATATGAAAAAATATTAAAAATATAAAATATTAATATAGAAAACAAATTGAAACTAATATAGAAAAAATTAATACATTTGGTATAAAAAATAAAACGATACCATTTTAAAAACTATATTTATTGAAATAGATATATGAATATCATTTTCAAAATCGTCAATTTTTCAAAATAGATTTCGTTATAACATGATTTGTTCATCTCTTAGTCAAATAATGTCGTTTTAGTTTAGGTGAGATGAGTAATTTGATGTGCAAAACTGCATCATTTCTGTTTATATATCCATATGACAATTTTTTTTAACATCATATCTACATAATTGTTTTATATTTTTAATATTTTTCTATAT
>CATIWF010097950.1:0-22391 GCA_949630135.1 Balakata baccata
ACCACAAAAGAATATATATATATATATATATATATATATATATATATATATATATATTCTTTTGTGGTGATCATGATCACATACATAGGTCTACATATATATATATATATATATATATATATATATATATATATATATATAGTTTGAGCTTGTTACAATTGTTTAATCTATGCTATTTGTCTCGCTTATTTAATTTTTTTACAATATATATTCAAGAACTTGTACTTTAGTAGTTCACTTATTTGTATTGCTCAACTTTACTTTAATGTACTAATATTTTAATATAAATGAATTAAAATGATATAAAATATGTTGGAGTATGTAATATAATTCATTGTTTAATTTCTTTTTTTTAATTAATTTAATTCTATTCTTGAACTAAGAAACTGCTTAATTTCCTTTAAAAAAAAAGACAGAAAGAAACTGCTTAATTTTAATTTAATTTAAAGAATAAGTCTTCCCCATGTACCATTGCTTGCTGGCTGAAACAACCCATTAGACATGTCCTTCACCACATTGCAATGCATTGTGGACACTGACAGCCAATTCTTTCAAGCACTAAAATTCCTAATCCTCGTTGTTTGAATTAAAAATTATTCATAAATTTAATAACTAATATAAAAATTTCCATTCTTCCAATTCCAAAACATCCGGTCTAAATAAATAAAAGCTAATCATAAATTAATTGAAATAAAAATTAAGTACCACCAACTCAGTTCATTTAAATGTTAATCCCATATTAATAATTATTTTTTGTTTTGATTTATGGGTTTTTGTTTTTTCATTTTCTTCAGAAATAAATATTAATTTATGTAGGTTTCAATGTACTTAATATTTTGCACCAAAATATTCTAAAAGCATATAATTAAAATCAAATTAGTTAAATGAAAATGAGAGTGTCATCAGTGATTGTTAGGCTAAAAGAGAGTAATTAAAAATGTCTGTACCTACTTAATGAACCTTATTGTTAATTATCACTTGTCATTATATTGAGAGGTTGATCTAATGAAATATACACATTTTGTCCTTCTATTTAGCAAAAATGAACATCTGATGCGATGACCTGAATAACAAATTTTTATGTATATATAGGTCAGTGTTGCCTATGACGAGATTTGGAAAATACTTAATTTAGACTCGGTTGATTAGGTGTAATTAACTAAAACAAAACCGGTCCGATCAGACTGAATTATTAAAATTGGTTTCAGTTGATCAGGTAGAATCTTTAAAGACGCTAAATTCAACATTCGAGTTGGGTAACACGATCAGGTTGACAAAATTCATCAAACCTTTTTCATGAAAATCGAATTAATCCGGTCGACTTAAACTAAATTGATTCTTTTTTTTTTTTTTTTTGCCCCTTACTCATGGCTAAAGCCTGAGTCTATAGTCATATTTTGGTTCATAAAATAGACAAGGTATAGAATAGTCCATATGAAATAGTTATTTCATTGTATGGTTTAAATTTAATAAAAAAAATAGGTAAATTATTGTGATCCGGAAATTTGGTTGAATATATTAGTTGATTTTTTTATTTTTTAAAATATATTATGAAATTTTTTATATTTGATTTAATACACTAGATAATCTTTCGGATAATTTTTCCCATTATTTATTCTATTTCTTAAAAATTACAATTCTATTACACATTATTCCATTCATAAACCAAACATGGCCTACGGTTGTAGAGTTCCGGTTCTAACCACATAAAGTTTGAAGAAGAAATAGGTTTAAATATGATAGAGGGCTTACCATAGACGACCACCACGGGTGTGAGAACCCCAAGGACAAACTTTAATTAGGGTTTATAGGATAAGGACTGCTAGTGGCTCATCTTTAGGCTGTGGCATTCACAGGAATTTCTACTATTCTTTGCAGAAGTTTCTGAAACATCCACTACATGATAATTTCATATATATATATATATATATAGCTCATTAAACAAGCAGGTAATTAAGTCATAGATGTAAAGAATGTGAATTGTATAATCACAAATGTAACAGAGTTGTATAATATAAAAGAGATAATGAGGATTACGATTGCCCTTTACAATATAATATCTACCTCATGTATATAATTAATTTTGTGAAAAATAAATATATTTTTTGAATAAATAGAAGATTATTTTCAATAAGGGAGCTAGGCTAGTTCAGGTGTTGCAATTCAACACATGGACATGGAAAAGGGAGTTGAATAACAGACGCAAATATTTAATTTATAATCAAAATTTAACATTGGTTTTGTTTATGATGGTGACCCTTCATTAATCCAATCATTAGATTTTAATAATAATAATTAATGATCATCGAGCTGGATTCTTCAACCAATTAACATTCCCGAATATATGTATTTTTTTTTTTTTTTGTAGCTTGCGGCCTGCCATGTACAAGAGATGGTTTCATTTTTTGTTTTAAATCCAAATTGCTCAATTTCAATTTCTACTAATCTCTTTATATTCTTGATAATGCAATATCTGAATTTAGCAGAGTGGACTAGATCATATTGATCCTAAATTTTAGTACTTGATCGGTCTCTTTCTCATCTGCCATTACGAAACTTAATAGAATCTAGTTGACAACAGATTGATATAATATATATTAAAAAAGAATAAATAAAAAGAGAATATCAAGACACAAGATATTTAGAGTTAGATTACTGTCTTGGAGATTTTAGCTATTTGATTATGAAATCAAGAAGATTGTAATCAATTTAATTAATGAAGTTATAATCTGACTTTCCTGTTAATGTGATAATATAAATCTCACCTTCTTGTGAGTTGTGATTCATATTCTAAACTGAATATTTTATTTTTCCGAACTTCTGCTGAAAATGAAATTAATTATCCTTAATCAGTATGTAATTTTAAATAATTTAATTTTGGGAAAATTTTGAATATAGAGAAAAGAATGCATTTGCAGCAGCTCTGAGAAGTGGGAGCAAAATTGACAAATCAAAAACTTGAATTAATTGAGAGCCCATTATGGAATCACAAAGCTCAGATGTCATTCTCTAAATCTGAAGCCTGCAATTTTTTTGAAATAGACAGGAGAAGTGGAAAAATGGCTGCAAAAATAGTAGAAAAGCATCATCAACATCCCTGTCCTGCACAGAAAACTATACCCAAACACTGCTTAAGCATTAGGACCACTGATTGTTGTTGGACTACTTGCTTTTGTTTGACCACTTCCAGTTTCAGGGAGATTGAAATTCTATTTTTTCATCTTAAAAATGTTAGATTTATGAAATTAAAATCATACCAATAACAGTTTCCTTTTAATATTAAATTAAATTATCAAAATCTTTCTCCTGTTTTATTGAAGATTTGACAAAATCTAAGCCACTAATTGGATAGATTTTTTCGTTAATTTAAGATATATATGTGTTGTGTTTCGGAGAACATATATGTGTCGGCTTCTCTTTATTTTGATTTTATGTCAATTCTTTTTCTTAATTCTCACATTTTTTTAAATAATAGTTTTTTATTATAGAAATTTCCAGAAATTAGAGCTATTAATTTATTAAAGAAATAAGAGCTATTATGTGGCAATTTCGTTTGGAATTTTGAGTTATAAAAATTGCATACCTAAACGTAAGATAGAATAATAAGAGTTTTTATTTAAAATTGGAAAAAAAAAAACTCTTTTTAATAAACTTATTCTATACAAATAGAGCTAATCTGAATTGTTAAAGGAAAAAAAATTTTCGGTGCCTAAATAAATAAATGAAGGGGAAACAGGTGAAACGGAAAGGTGTCTTTTGGATCCATTTGCATAAAGCTACACAAACCAAACCTAATGACCAAAATGGCCTGCAAAGTGGTTATTTTTTTTAAAAAAAAATGTCTCTACTTTTATTCTTTTTCAAAATAAAAAAATACATACTATATAGACCTGTTAGATATTATGTTTAAAAAAAAGTAATTTTGAAAAAAATAATTTATAAAATATTAAAAAAAATCAGTCGTTTAAATAAAAAAAAATTTAGAAACTGCAGTAATTCCAAACGTGTCTACCGTAGTATATGCCCACATTACATAGACTTCAAATATTTAAAATAATAATAATAAAAAACCACTGTTAGGTGTCAAATATTAACAAATATCATTCACAATATCACCACTCTGTCTCTATTTAAAATTCACTCTATACATATTTATATATATTATATCTTTTTTTGTCTTTAAACTCAAAACCCATTGAGGTCAAAGAGCAACAAAATAAATAAATAAATAAACCCTCCCCTTTAGACAATTTCCCTAAGCCAAAGGTGTCTTCCTATTGCTGCAAAAATGGTTGCCTCGCCGTATCTTTTCTTTCAGTAATTCTTTTTTTAAAAAAAAACCCAAAATTTATAAAGAAAATTAAAAAAAAAAAAAAACAAGAAAGAAGAAAATTAGATAGCTGGAAAAGGCCGTATGGAAAACCTACTCCTCCAAGAATCGGTTCACAATCTTCATGCTTGGTTCGGTTACTTCTCTCTCCCAAATTTCCATCCACCTTTTCTTCTTCTTCCTCCTTTTTTTCTTTTTGTTATTTTCGCCGTTATCCGCTGTGCTCACCTTCATCATCTCTCTGAACGCCTCCGACGCATCTACTCTTTGTAGGTCCCATGCTGCGTTTTTTAATCTCATTATCTTCCCTATCTGCCTCTCCGCTAGCTGACACGTGTTTTCCTTGATCTCCATCACCGCCTTTTCGTATGCACCTTTTCGTACTTCATCCCACCCTCCTCCTGTTCCCGGTGGAAATTTTTTAAAATATCGGTCAAACTCCGGAACTCCGATTGCTTTTCTCAGCCCGAGTTGACTCCCGGATTCATCCGAACCGTAATACTTCGATAATTCCTCAAACATCCCCAGTTCCAACATTTCGTCTACTCTTTTGCACAGGTACTCGCAGAGAAGAGGGAATGAAACATCCACCCAAAGAAAACAACAGTTGTACCGTAACTCGGTTGAAATCGGGTTGGACGGCGTATCGAAAACGTTCATATGTGGATTAAACCGGTCAACAACAAGAGCATGAATGAATGAGTTGGACCCACCCACAACAAGAGGCAATTTTTGTCGGGAAACAATATCGGAAATAGCCAACCCGGCCGTGAACCGGAACTTAGAAGGGGTCAACTCGCCTTCCTCCGGGTAAAAAACGCCGAGCAAATGGTGAGGAATACCGAGACGGTCTTGAATCGGGATTTTGTTGGTGGTTATATCGAGTCCTTTATAAACCTGGATTTTATCACTGTTGACGATTTCGGATTGAAAGCGGGAAGCTAGATCAACGGAGAGTCTCGTTTTCCCGCACCCAGTAGGTCCCATGATGACAACTATCTTCTCCTTGTGCCGGGGACGAAGATGAAGGGCGGTTGAGGCGGAGTCCATCCGGACTCCATGGAGGGGTCTCCGGGGGCGGGATTTAGAGGGGAAAAGGGGGAAGAAAATAGGTGAAAGTGAATGAGAAGTGCAATGAGAGTGAATAAAAGGGAAGGAGAGAGTCATAGAATAAAAGGGAAGGAGAGAGTCATAGGCAAATAGAGGGAGAGAAAAGGGGAAGAAAGAGAGAGTATTTGGCAGCTATTTGGTGAAGATGAAGAGCTGTGGCGTTGGTGTGAGAAGTTGAGGCTCAGCTGCAGAGGCATATACGGAATGTGAAGAAAGAGAGAAACAGTGGCAGCTGGGTCTGGATTTATTTGGCATCTCTCTCTATAAGAAACAACAATTTTAAATGTATATGACGTTATTAATTCTACAAAGCAATCGAATTTGATAAAAAATTAACAAATGGGTTTGCTTTGATTAGGAATTAAGGATTGTTTTGGCGTGTGTAGAAGCTGAGCCAGAAAGAAAGAAGAATGAAAGCATAGAGCAGAGGTTGAGAGAGTGTATGACAATGTAATAAGATGAATCTCCCGAAACCGAAAACTCAAATTTATATTATCTCTGCTCTACTCTCTGTGTGGGGCCTGTGGTTAATTAATGAGATTTTTTCTCCAAATTAAAAATATTTTGTATATTTTTGAAGTGGGAATATTCAACCCTTTTGTAAACAAAAAAAAAAAAAAACCATAAGATGCAATGGCATTTCAATTTTTAGAATTTGTCTTGTCTAATATTGTTAAATTTATGCCTCCTTTCTATATAAAAAAAAAAAACCACAAACCCGTCCGGCTTTTTTCCATCTCTACATTTACCTTTTTTTTTTTTTCATTCCATTTAGGAAAAATATTTTAGAAAGAATTTTATTTTTAAGAATTTTGAAAATTATTAATATATTTTTTTCAAAAATATATTTAAGAAAAATAATTTATAAGAAATTAAAAAATATTCAATTAGTAAAAAAAAAATTAAACGCAGATTTTATTAACGCCTAATATCAATCCTAGGCACTTCTATAGGTCTAGTTTTCATATTAATTGAAATTAATATCAAAATGTTACTATATAAGTATTTTATATTAGTAATTATATCATAATAAATTATAACTAAAGTATAAAAAATATTATACCTTTTTTAATAAAGAATTTCTTTTAAGAATAAAAATTTTAGTGTAGATCTAACCGTTCCATTTTACCTTTTTTTTAAAAATAAACATTTTTTTATTTCCTTCATATTTATAAATTTTTTTAAAAATAGTCTAAATTGCATCATATAGTTTGCAATTTTGCCCCCGCCTTTTTTTTGTCCAAATGAGGCTTAGAATTTACAAAATTTACAATTAGGTCCTTTCATATATTTTTCTATCAAATATCCATAAAATGCTAATGTGTTACGTACTTGTGTATCCACTAATCCCACGCGGTTGCTTACACTATTTGAAAATTACAATTTAAGAAGGATTACATCCTAGTAAACTTTCCCTAAATTTAAGATAGAAAAAACTTCTAACAAATGTTTCATTGATTTATGATTTTAATAATATAAATTTTTACTTTCAATTTAAAATTTATTTACCTTGGACTTTTGTCAAAGACTATAGGAGTGTTTGTTATTAATGTTGAATGTCTTAAAAACATGTTTTGAATTTTTTTATTTAATTAACTATTTTTATTTAATTTTTAATAAATTACTTTTTTTCAAACATGCTTTTGGAAAAATATCTATTTATATACTTTTATTAAAAGCAATTTTCAAAACTAAAAAAAAATTAAAAATACAAATTTTTTTCAAAAAACATTTTTTTCAAAATTTAATTCCAAACAGGCTTTAAGACTAAAAAAAAATTCTTTGCCCTATAGTGACTTTGGGATAAAAGTTGAATAGAAATTTGGACAGCAATTTTCAAAACTAAAAAAAATTAAAAATATAAATTTTTTTCAAAAAGCGTTTTTCAAAAAATTAATCCCAAACAGGCCTTAAGACAAAAAAAAAATTAAATTTTATTAAATATTTTGAATCCAATTGAAATGAAAAAAAAAAAAAAAAGAAAGAAAGAGGGGGGGTGGAAAACTACAAAATGGATGATATATGAGGGCTTTTTTATAGTTATACCAAAGATGTGATAAAATGTTTGTTAATTTTGTGTATATATATAGGTGGCTCGCCCTATAGTTACTTTGGGGTAAAAGTTGAATAGAAACTTGGACAGTAGCACCGACGGAGCTCCGAAACATAAATGGGTGGGTCAGGCGGAGACTGGATTCTTATGTGGATATTTTTTTCTTATATAATGTCATTTTATATTAATTTTTTATTATCAATTTTTGAATCATAGAATTTAAATTTTAATATTAGAAAATCCCCAATAATGAATTCTATACAAAATTTCAATTATTAATTAAGAATTTCAAATTGGAATGGAAATAGAGAATGAGAGATCAATGAGATTGCTGAAACTTTAATAATTATGAATATTCAAATTCAGGTAATATGACACAAAATTGAAATTTGATATGACATATAGTAGTTAAATAATTAAGAGATTTTGATTTTGCTTTTATAATGAGGTAGAATTCGGAAATTGGAAAATATATAATCATAGATTTACTCTTAATCAACATATTAATTAATCTCTAGGCTTTCCAGTATAATTCTACATTCTAAGTAATATCTTACAATCTCCTTTAAGTGAGGAACGTGCTTGTTGAATTTTATAAGGGGAGTCGTACACTGCAAGTAGTTTACGAGAAATATTTCAAAATAATTTCTGTTTTATTTAATTACAAACTTACAAAAGAAATATAAATAAAAGAAAAATATAAGCTTGAAAATTTATTTATATATATATATGAAAGGTATTCCATACAATAGGATTACGTATTTCTAAAATTATAAACCCAATAATTAATAGCAATCTAATCTTATTTCTATATAACTTTTTTTTTCCGAAAAAAAACAAAAAACAAGAAATAGTTTATAGAATTGTACGTTTAATCACATGATAAATTTATTATTGTAACAGACTAACTTCTGCTACAATCATTCATCATTTTCTTAAATTTCTCTCTTTAGATTAATCATGTTTACATAAAGAAATATCTATTAAATCATAACTAAACAATCAAATCCAATAGTTGAAATTCAGTTATTCAAATTAAATTCCACTTAAATTCGGTTTTTACCAGTAATTAATTTAAGATATGGATTGTAAATTTATTTACCTACAAAATTTAACAAAAATATTTAATTATAAAATTGCCAAGATCAATTTATAGAGGATTTTCACTTATTTAATGACACAAATAAAAATAACTAAACCCTCTAAAATTTTTTTATATAAGTGTAACTAATAATAGTGAAAAAATTAATTTTCTTACATATGATATCTTTATAATTAATTTTTTTCATAAAAAATGATCATAAAATTAATTCAAATTAAAATCGAATTTGTGGTTCATTTAATTATTAATCAATATAATTTGCTTAGGGAGTGAATACATATGCATATATTCTTGAATTTAGCAGAATTAAAGTATTGACATGGCATGAATTAACGCAAAATTTTTGCCAAATGTTATCGAAACCATATTATGAATATCGGACTAAATTGATGATCGAGTCACGATTTAATAGGCCCAATTGGATTTGTGAGTATTATAAATAATTAAATATTTTTAAAATTATTAGAATATCATGAAAATAAAAAGTAAGAAACAAATTGTATATTTGGAATAGATGTAGATTAACGGGTTACTTTCATATATAATTATTGGAATTTGTCTAATTTATTCAAAAATAACTTTTAAATATTTTGTACCATAAAAATTATTAAATAATTTTTCTTCCCAAAAAACTTATTCTGACATTTTTTGTTATTTTTTAATTTAATTTTGAATTTAATTTATAATTTATTTAATTATTTACTATTAATTAATATAAGATTAATAAAATAAAATAATTTAAATATTTATTATTTTATTATTTTTATTAATAATATTTTTATTAAAAATATTCGTTATGTTAATAATATTTATTTCTTATTTTATTTTTAATTATTTATTTAATTAAATAATTAAAAATAAAAATTATTTAATTTATATTTAACATTTAATAATTTAATTAAATATAAATAGTAAATAATTAAATAAAATAAAATGAGATTGAAATAATGCCAGAATGATTTTTGTGGGAAAAAAAAAATTCTTTAGTGATTTTTATGGTACAAAACATTTAATAATAATTTTCGTCTAAGTTAGACAAAATCTAATGACTATAAATGAAATTAATATGACTTTTTTCTAAAAATAATAGGAGAAGATGGTTAATGGATTCGATCCGTCTTTACTTAAAGATGGATTCGATCCGTCTTTCATAATTTAGCGACAAATTTCCATTGCTAAAGGACTTTTATTTATTTATTTTTTGTAGCAATTGCATTTTACCTTTCCGCTTCATTTGACATTTTAATTTATTTTTTTTTTTGGTGTTATGTGGCATTTCACCTCATTATTCTGATTTATAATTCATAATGTTTGAGCTAATAATTTTAAAATTTAGGTAATGTCTTATTATAAAGAAATATCTAATTTAATTGTAATTAGGGTATACATTCAATAATTGTCATAAAATTAATTACTTGAAAAATAGTTAATGCTATTTAGTGGTCCAATTAATATAATAATAACCTACCCTGAAGGGAATGCCGCAGATGACATATATAAGTTGAGATATTGGAAGTAACATATGATCATCTGATTACTTGTAAGACTAGGCAAAAGTTACCAACTACAATTAAATGTAAATTAATCGAAGTGGAAAGACTATATCCATGTCAAGTACATCTAGCTTTTCAAATTTTCAAAAGAAGAATACTTATCTTTCAATTTTGGTTTTATTGTTTTTCTTTTTGTTGAGAGAAAAGCAATTTTATTAACTTCCAATATTAGGGGAAACGATTCAATCGAATTGAGCAGGATTTTTTAGGAGATAAATTCACTTATTAGAGAATTGCTTTGTATTATTTCATTAAAACATAAACTAACTGTAATTGTATTTAAGCTTGGACTCTGCTTTCGCTCACGGTTTCTTTTTGCTCAGTTAGCTCGTTTAGCCTTTAACTTTCTAATAAGCTCGGTAATCTTTTAGTTACCCGCAATTCAGCTACTCGGTTAGCTCGGTTCGGTTACTAACTCAATACTACAATTTCAACTACTTTGTTAGCTCGGATCGATTACTTGCTCTGAACTTCAGGTCAGTTGGTTTTGCTCATTCCTAACTGAAAGTGGATATAATTACTAGCCTATGCTATTTTTCTTATAAACCATGTTTCTTTTTTATTAATAATAATGAGGAAAAAAGCACCTTAATCAAACTAGGTTTTGTACTTGATAGATTTTCTTCTTTACAACCAACTATCTTATACTTATTCTGATAATAATGTTATAGTTATAAATTAAGTAATACTTATGTAATGATGTGGACAATTTTCTTCTCTTAAACTTTAGTTTTTATATGACACACTACCTATATAATAGTACTATGTCTATTATATCACGCTATAATAGAAACAATTTCATTATATAGATAAAATATCAATATCAATGCTTATCTTGTCTTACTACTTACTATTTATCGTCATTTTATATATTGTAATCATACAAATATTCCGGGTTTATATCAATGTGGCTCATATATATTTTTTTTCTCTCCACATAAATACATCAGCATATAGTTTTAGGCTAAGCCCCGTACATGTATAGAATACATACATCATATATAGGCCACAATTACTGTCTCATATGCATGAATGTACAAAATATAAAATGCGATAGATAGACACACAAATCAGGTCTCAAATATCCTCTTATAATATGAGCTATGGATACCTTCTCTTTAACAACTTCTACTATCTATAAGCTCTTTAAGCTCCTTAGTGGTATATAAAATATAGCATAGCATCATGTATCATGGTATATGAATATATTAATTATGCTTATGGTAAATAAACAAGTGATATATCAACTATATACAGTGGTCATGTTCGTGTTATATACATACTTTATACTTTTACTGTTATACTTATTATCAATATCTTTCATTTATCAATTTTTTCTATCTTATTCACTTCCTTTTTCAATAAATAACTTCGACAAAAAGCCCAAGCCTCATTCCCGGACTATCTGAATACGGGCTGTGAAATAAGCACACCCAGTCCAGGACTAGACATCCTACTCACTCTGTATACAAGATATGAAGTAGGCGCATCCAGTTCAGGGCTAAACATCATACTCATACACTGTAATCTGCATGCTCATTCGAGCTCCCACAAGTTAAGTGTGATCACCCAAACTAGGGCTCAACTAACCTAACTAAGTCTAAAAATACGAGTACCAGGAACATGAGCACCTAGTCCAGGGCTAGACAACCTGATCCTCACTCATACATCCCATCGATATGTATCGATTATCCCTTTCATGATGTATCATTTATCCTTAAGTAGTCATCAGGTAGAGAAATGGGCATTTATACCAAAGTATCTCTTTGTTTACAATTACATTCTTTCTTGTTTCCATCATATCATATATAATTCTTGCATGTTCATATATCACATTTATGCTTACTAACATGTTTTCACATATTTTTATATCATACTTTAACATTTGTGCATGATCAGTACATAACGAACCCACCAAAACATCATTTAAACATAGGCCACTATTGTTGTGAACGATATCTTCACGGCCATGACAAATATGGCTGGCCGTGAAGGCTATTGCCTTTCCCTTCATGGTTATAACAATTTCAATATGGTTGTAACGCCGATTGTGAAGGATCCTAACTTATGCCTATGGTTAAATTTTGTCAAAATTCTACTTCTAAATACTTCTTAAACATGTATAGACATCATACATGGTCATTGGACATAAATACAAATAAGTTATCACAACTTAAATCATCCCCTAAAATGGGTCACAACCAAACTCACAACTCAAGCTTTACACACGTAAGGTACCATCTTTAACATATTTGCCATTTTCATATTCATTACCATATTTATACATATTCAAATACTCTAATTAACCTTTCTAATATTTGATTATGCTATTTCATACTTCATATTATATAATATCCTATTACATAACAATTAAGCATACTTATTAACATTATTGCACATATCTCAACATTTATATGCATTTATCGCATTTAAGGGGCAAATAACAATGCATATATGTATAAACATCTATTAGGAGCTTGACAAAAACTCAACTAAGAAGCCATCTACCCTCCTTATCGGTCTCCTCCCTCTTGTACTTGTTTCCCTATCACAAACAATTTTATATAACAAAAACTATGTCTATGGTGACATGTGAAAAACATAAAACTAACTCATGCTTCCCAAACTACAGTTATTATGCATGATTTCAAATTCATATCTTAATATCTCACTTCCAATAACAAAAATAACAAAAATGTATACAAAATCCAAACACCCTTCATCTCCCTCCAAGGGTTTCCATCTAAACAACACAATCACCTCATATAACTTCATAAACATAGTAAAGAGATGGTTTTCTCGCATTTTCTTATCTCTTGATGCCTAAAAATATCATTGTTCATGTAAGAAATCCATAGGCTCTCTTGCGCCAATTTTCTCTCCTCTAAATCTTCAACAAAATGGATAATTTCTTCAAATCTTTGCTTAAATCTTGTTTTCCCTCTTGGTTTGGTGTTTAATTCACTCAATAATTCACTCAAAAACCATGAAGAATCACTCACATGAGATTTTTGGGTCTTTATCGTATGCTATTGGGATTTGAGAATGGAAAAGTTGGTGAAAAATGGTGATAAGAGAGCCTATAGTGGAAAAAGATTATATACAGGCCCTTTCAAGGTCATGAAGGTCCTCTTTCGTAGTCATAAAGGGTTACTGTAGCAACCGACCTTGAACAGTCATGTTTATCTTAAAATTTCGATTGTCACAGCAGTGACACCCCCTTTTCACTGTCATGACACTTTAAGTTTTCACAATTATTGATTTATTTCATCCCTTTCTTGAAACCAAAGCCAAAATCAATCAATATACCTTACATATACCTTGCATATACCTCTAATATACTGTAATATGCCTTCATTACAACATCAAATCTAATGCATGTATACATGTTCTTTTAATTACCAATTTATCCCTCATAAGTCATGTATTCTGATATATGACTAAGCTATAATTGTTAGGTATTACATTTTGTATCAAATGTTAGGGCAACTGCAGTTGATTCGTGAGCAATATAATTTGTTACCTATAGGGATTTGTGAGCAATATAATTTGTTACCTGTAGGGACAGAGCTTCATAAGGGCATAGGGGGGCGATCGCCATCCCAAAATTTTGAAATTTTCTTATATATATGTAGTATAATTAAAAATTATAATCATATTTTTTCTGTATTTTTAATATTTAATTCTCCTTTAATGATTTCATTTAAATTTATATTCATTTTGCATTTGATGAAAGAAATAATGGGAATCACAAATATTCTTTATCTAGCTTTGCAACAAAAATCTCAAGATATTGTCATTATTATGCAATTGGTTAGAACTACAAGAACGTTTATTCAGATATTTAGAGAAGATAGTTGGAGTAATCTTCTTAAATAGGTAAAACTTTTCTGCTAACAACATGATATTAATTTTCTTGATTTAAATGCTCTCTATATACCTCGTCGAGGTCGTACACATCACTAACAAAATCTAATGATGTTGGAGCATTATTATATGGTGAAAATTATTTCTTGTTACAATAGATAAACAATTGCAATAATTGAATAACATACTCATTAAGGAAGCAATAGAGCTTTTGACTCTTAGCTCACGTTTGATTCCTAATGGTATTTATAAAGCATTAATATTGATGACATTTGCAAACTTGTGGAGAAATATTATCCTTTAGATTTTACTGAACAAGAGAAAACTAATTTGAGATTTCAGCTTCAACACTTTATTCTTGATGCTCCTCATCATCCAACATTAAATAATATTTGTACTTTATCTAAACTTTGCAGAGCATTGGTTGAAATAGGGAAATCAAAGGTTTATTTTCTACTTGATAGTTTGATTTATCTTATTTTGACCCTTCCAGTTTATATAGTCCAGTTTCTATAGCTACTATATAACGAGTCTTTTCAGCAATGAAACTGGTAACGACATGGCTATGTAACAAAATGGAAGATGAATGTAGTCGTTCATATTGAAAGGAAAATTGTTAAAACTTTTGATTCAAACTATATCATTAATAACTTCAAAGCCTTAAAAAAAATGTATAGTAACACTCTAAATTAGATAATTTTATTTGCTAATTTGTAAATGGTCTCTTATTCTTTTCTCTTTTTTTTTTTTTGAAATGATTGCAATACCTTTAACGATGATCTGGCTTTATTTATGTTTTTTGATTGAAAATTTTTACTACCTTTATTTCACCCCCTTAAACTCAGAGTCAAGCTCTACCCTTGGTTGTTAGGTTTATTTTATATATGGTCACTGAATTTTGCTCATATAGCAGTAAAATCATTAACCTTCTTTTTGTTCAAAAAAAGTCATTCAATTATATTTTTATTTTATTAAAGTCACTTCCGGCCAAATATTCCATTTACCGAAAAACTGACGTGTAGCTTGAAGTCTAACGTGGCAGCTGATATATTACTAGAATTTTGATATGACAGCTAATATGTCACCATAAATTAGCCTAGAGTGACTTTAATGAAATGAAAACATAGTTCAATAATTTTTTTGGGATAAAAAAAATTGTGATTTCACTGCAACAAAAGCAAGTTCAATGATCATATATGAAATTAACTCTCCTCTACCTTCATACTCTAGGTTATTCTCGGATGTATTTTGTTTACAGGCCTAGTCACGGGGAGAAAGGGGAGAGTTGTTAAATTATCCCTCATCAATTAGGTATAACTTTAAAATATAGTTCCTCCATTTCAAACTAATTGTCTCTTTTTCAAATAAAAAAATTTCAATTAATCGTCACTTTTAATGCAACATTAATTTGTTCTTTTTCATTTTGTCCTTGTGTTAACGTTATCTATATTAATTAGTTTTGTGTTATAAAAATAGATAAAAGAAACTAACAAATGAAGAATAAAGTAAAAGAAAAGGAGAGTAGAGAATTGAGAGAATGTATATTCACTAGTCATTTGTACATTCATTAAACTCTCTATATATAGGTTTACAAGGAGGTATCCATAAGACATAAATTACAATCTTAATTGAGAAAATAATTCACAATAAACATGGACAATTAAGCTAGAAAATTAAGAGATGAGAAGTTATGAAATTAAGGGGAGTTATGGACATCCATAATAATAATAATATCTATAACACTTCCCATTGGATATTCATTATCAAGAATATACATTGTTAAAACTTTACTCGGAAAAACCCTGTGGGGAAAAACCTATATTTCTTATATAATACGCATATAAAACTGCATCGTTAAAAACTCTGCTAGGAAAACTCAATGGGGCAAAATCTTAGTTAAGGAAAAGAGTACAATGCGTATTTTTTCCCTCTCATAAAAACATCACTTCAAGTCTTTAAGTCGACACATTCTAATACCTCACACCAACCTTTCAAATGTTGCAGTAAGCAAAGCTTTTGTGAATAAATCTACCAGATTATCACTTGATTGAATTTGTTGAACATCAATTTATCCATTTTTATCAAGATTATGCATGAAAAAGAACTTATGAGAAATATATTTTATCTGATCTCCTTTAATGTAACCTCTTTTTAACTATGTTATACATGTTATATTGTCTTCATATATTATTGTATGAGTGTTTTTACTGACTAATAAACCATTTGTTTCTCAAATGTGTTGCGTCATTTGCATTAACCATATGCATTCTTGATTTTCTTTGTGAATTACAATTAATTTAGCATGATTTGAAGATGTGGCAGTCAAAGTTTGTTTTGTTGATCGCCATGAAATAGCAATTTCACCACTCATAAAAACATAACATGTATGAGATTGAGTTTTATATGGGTCAGATAAAAATCCTACATATGTATAACCAATTAGATTCAAAATAGATTTATTTGAATAAAATAATCTCAAATCAATTGTTCCTCGAAGATAATGAAAGACATGTTTAACTACATTTCAAAGTCTTCATGTTGGAGAAAAACTATATCTTGTTAATAAACTTACTGAAAATATTATATCAGGTCGTATAGCATTAGCAAATTATAGTAATGCATCAATTGCACTAAAATATGGTACTTCGAGACCAAGAATTTCTTCTTCAAGACCAAAAATTTCTTCTCCATCCTCTCAAGGTCGAAAATAATCATTTTCACATCAAGTAATCTCATACCATTGGTGTACTCAATAAATATGTTTTATCCATATAAAATCTTTTAAGGATCTTTTCTATATAAGCTGATTGATGTACTAAGATTCCATCGGCTAAATGTTCGATTTGTAACCAAGACAATTTTATTTTTCCAAGATCTTATTTCAAACTCATGCTTCAAATAATCAATTGCCCTTGCAAGCTCTTCAAGAGTTCCAATAATATTTAAATCATCAACATATACAGCAATAATAGCAAATCCATTTTCTGATTTCTTTATGAAGACATATAGGCAGATAGGATCATTTCTATATCCTTTTTTCAACAAATATTTACTCAGATGATTGTACTTGTAACGTCCGGCGATTTAGGCCCCAATTGCGTGTGGCCTTAATTGGGCGCGTTGGTTCAATCAAAGTATAAATTCGAACCCAATGAAAAATGACAAATTATAAGGGAAAATAAGTAGGGATATTAGTGTGTGAAAATTAAAAGATCGATGCATGAATTAGAGAAAAATTTAAATCACCCTACAGACAAAATTGGTATTATTGAATTTGTTAGAGGAAATTTTGTAAAAATTAGAGAAAATTAGGGCAAAAAGGAAATTTTCTATAATTAAGTATTAATCAAGATTAATTAAATAAATGAACTAATAGGAAGTGAGATTAAGTTAATTAGTGGGACCCATCAATCAAACCCTAATATAAAAGTCAATTTTGGTGGCATTTTCTCACTTATCCAACCAAACCTTCATGGCCATTTTCTCCCCACATTTGGGTAGCCATACCCTCCCCTAATCCTCCATTTTTGTGTCAATTAAACTTCTAAAAAAGTGGGAAAAAAAGAGTTTAGAAAGAGAGATACCAAGAAACCTAAGAGATTTCATCAAAAGAGAACAACTGTGAAAAAAGAAAATTGAAGGAAATTAGGTCATCTTTGGAGAATCATTAAAGTGAGTTCTTCTTCTCAAATCCAACATTTTTCTTATCATTTGAGGCCCTTGTGAATGATTGATATGTTTGAAATTATTAGATTATGGTTTGTGTTAATGTTGTGTGACTTGTGTTGAGAACTATTACTTTGTATAGGAAGTGATGGAGTTGAGTTTTGGGTTGTTGTAAATGATGATTTTGTGGCTTAAAACCTAAGGGAATAAGACTTATGAAGAGGTGTATGGGTTGCCTAATAAAGGGAGAGTTAAGAGGAAGATGTTTAGAAGTATTAATAGTAATTATGTGACTTATAGATGATGGTTGTTAAGGAGAAAGACATGGTATATTGGGATTGTTTTGTTTGTGTTAAATGGAGGAAATGGTTTTTGGTTAAAATGAATATAAATAAGCTAAAAGTGGAGGAAATAAAGATATGGAAGAAGGTAGATAGTCATTAGGAACACTAAATATTGTTCATGCATAAACTTTGGTTGAATGTATCATTGAGTAGCATGTTGTTTTATTTTATTAAGGTCAAACAAGTGAACAAAGAAGTAGCCATCAAGAAGTAGACAAAGGAAAGGAAAAGGCCACTTAACAAGAGAAGGACTTGGGGCTGATTAGGTATATGCTTTTTGGATAAAAATTTTGCCTACCATAAATTTGTGAAGATATGTGTAATGTATGCTATGTATGAAGTTTGAAATGTTATGTGTGATAAATGGTTGTTTTTGGAATTTTGTGGTAAATTGGTATGTAACATTGAGTTTTATGTATGTGTTTATGAACTAAAAATTTTAGGCATATGCATCATTACATAAGGTTATGGAATTAATTGATTTGCAATTAGTCCATTGAGTACCCTATTACACAATCACTGGAACAACCTTAATGAAATTAATCATAACTTTTGTTTTACTAATTGGATTGGCATGAAACGTATTGGATATGATAGCTAATACATAGTACTAAAACTGTTATAAAGAATATAAGTTGAAATTCCGTTGGTAGCTAGATCAAAATTTGGCTACAAAATTTTGGACATAAGTGAATCAAGAGATCTTGAGCAAAAAAAAAATTGAATGAACATTACTCAGTAATTTGGCCATAATTTTTTATAGAAAATTTTGATTCCAATGATTCTCTTTCTAATAGATAACATATTAAGCTAAAAGTTCATGGAAGACTATAGGGTTTGAATCAAACTATAAATGGGCTAAAATTGAGACCCAAACCTAGGGCTTGAATTTGCCATAAGTTGTAAATTTGTATTTTGGTAATTTTCATATGGTGTGAATTATGTATATTAATGGTTGGAATTTTGGATTATGTGAATATATGATATATATGATGTACTTGTAAAAAAAAAGTAATAAGTTTATGATAACGAAAAATGTTAAAGTCTGAGTACACCTACGCTTGAATTAGAATAATAGATAGTTTGGCAATTCCAATCAGGGAAAAAGTAATAAAGCAATAAATGTGCGGGGTAAATTATTATTATTATTATTATTATTATTATTATTAAAGTCGATAATGACACTAGTAAAAAGAAAGCTGGTAATGACATTGTATAATAAGCCGGTGATTGCATTACTTAAAAATCTGACAAGATACTATTAAGAAGCTGGGAATGACAACTTTATATTTTTATTGATAAGTACAGACACAAGTGTTGTGAGCTTTATTAAAATAATTAATGAAAAAGAAAAATAACTTAAATAAATTTAAATATAGTTGGACTTATGCTTACATGTTGGTATGCAGCAAATATTTATACATGCATAAACTGTGATAATACATGAAATTTTATTTGTGATGTATAAAGGATCTATATGTAGCATAAATATATGTATTTGTATGCAAAATTTTTATCATATGAAATATCACTAAGCTAGTAGCTTAGCGTAGGTCCAAAAGATTTGAAAATTTTAAATTAGCTGTCAAAATAAGAAGGAAATCAAGACACGAAGCATCTTAAAACATCAAGTGACTTTTGATGTATTTTGTTAAAAAAACTATGTAATATGAAAATATAGTTTTCTTTCATGTTGAATATAATGAGTTGTGTACTGCAGATATTATAAGTATAATATTATCATAAATATATGTTTGATTACAAGATATAATTTATAAACTTGGAGTGTGAAAAATATTTATTTGGATGTTTAAATATAAGGAAAAAGAAATACTAGTAGTAAGAATAAAAATAAATAGAATAAAAAAATATTTATACAAGTAGTGTAATCAGGAGGGTTAATCAAGACAGTTAAACATGTAATATCCACTTACCTTACTATTCTAGGATGAGGTAAGGGATGTTACAATTTTTGGTATTAGAGCTTAGGTTTAAAAGATTCTGGCTTAGTTGGGTATGGGAGATAAATGCATTTTTCATGCATGTGCATTTTCTTTAAGCTGCTTTGTTTTGATAAAGAATATTTTTTCTGACAAAATATGTCATTATGGATTCTGAATCACGACGAAGACATGAGGCAGAAGAAAAAGGTGATAATATAGCTGACTCTGGTACTCACAGACAGTCAACATTAGTTAGAGACTTGAAGCCTAGTGTATCAGTACCACAACATGCTGAAGAACATGCTAACCCGGGTCAGACACCCTTTATGTGGCAGATGGCTAGTTTATTACAGTGGTAGTACAAGTTGTTCCACCACTACCTCCACTTCCTCTACCTCAGCCAAAACCCCAGATTGATAAATTGAGAAAATACGGAACTACAAATTTTATGGGTAGGAGAGAGGATGACCCAGTAGTGGCAGAGTTTTAGCTAGGATAGACAGAGCAGATTTATGAGGATCTTTGATGTCCTGTGGAGAACAAGGCTAGGTATGCAGTGTCTTTACTTCAGGAGCATGCCTATCAATGGTGGAAATCAGTGTTAGCAAAGCCTCATACTCTAAGACTATTGACATGGGATTTCTTTGTGGCAGAATTCAAGAAGAAATATGTGCCACGAGTTTATGTTGATAAGAAAAAGAGAGAATTTCTGAATTTTAGGCAAAGGATATCGGTAGCTAATTATGAGAAAGAGTTTACCTAGCTGAGTAGGTATGCAGTAGGCATTATAGAAAATGAGGCAAATAAGTGTTATAGATTTGAGGATGGCCTTAATGATGAGATTAGGTATCTGGTTGCTTCCCACCAGCATATAGATTTTGCAACATTGGTGTCCTCAGCTCTTAGTATAGAGATAAGGAAAAAAATGAAGACAAAGGGGCCCTATAAGAAATTGATGACTAGTGTGGCTCAGACATCTAATAGGAGAGGGTAGATAGTATCCAAGCCTTTTTAGTCACGGGGTGCTGGATAGACATTTTCTGGTAGACGAGGTCAGCAGTTTAGATCCAGAACATCACTAGCTAGTTCACCCGGATCAGGGTTCAGGAGGTCACCTCTTACAATATGCTAGCATTGTGACAGATCTCATTCAGGAGAGTGTTGGTGGTTGACTGGAGCATGTATGAGATATAAGGCCACAAATCATATGAAGAAAGGTTGTCCCAGACTCAGTACAGGCACTATAGCACCAGCATAGTGTTAAAGATGTGCCCAAAAGGCAATCGCCTTAAGCACTTAGTGTACACATTCATAAAGGCATATTTTCATTATATTAGTATTTATTTGCATATGAATTGATATAGATCTTAAACTAATTAATGAAAGTCCATGATATGAAACATAGCATGAAGGAAATCATGATGGCATCATGATAATGAGATTCCTATCATGTGTAATTATGTTTGTATCTAAATTGTCCCTAGTCATAGGATTAACAAGACGGGACATTATTGATCCGGATAGACTAGCACATGTTATACTCCTTGATTAGATCAAGCAGTAGATCTCATAAGCTGTGAGCATGAGATGTTCAACGTTAACATGTGGATGCTTGGTAAGAGTAGTCAAGTACATTGGATGACCTGCTATGAGACAATCATATGGATTATCTATTCAAATATCAATGATTGTATCATCATAGCAATGGTGCATATATCCTTAGACTTGAGGTACTCAAGGATATCTTGGATATTGATTCTGTGCTTTGACTCCATTCCTTGTTGCCTCATAGAGGTCACTCATAGGGTGGTGATTGGGTGCAGCTTGAGGTATTCGATGATGGGTTTTGAGCATGTATCACATACATATTACGCAGTGGAAAATAAAATTTTTCAAAACCCGAATCAAAGGATTATATATGTACCAATTAAAACTAATTTAACTAAAGAAAATTTAGAATTTATACCTTTATAATTTCTTGATTTTCTTCAACTTCTCACCTTGTTGGATTGTAGCAAATCACAACAATCCAATCTAGGATTGTCTCTAACAATATCCACGTGAAGAAGAAAGAATAAAACCACTAGGGAGATGGCTTGATCACACCTTAAAATGCTAGTAATGTTGTGTGCTCCTTTGAGAGAAAAATTAACCTTTTAATTTTTCTTCTCCCAATAATTTTTTCTTGTCTATTTGCTGTCTTTTTGGGGTCTTTTAGATCCAAAAAAAATATCAGTTTCATAGAGCAAAAATTAAGAGAGGAGATAATAGGGAGTTATGAATAGTAAAAGAGTGATTAAATGGCCATTTAGGCCATTTAGTGCCACTTGCGGGAAGTTGTGCGCTAGCGCGCACAGCAGCCCGTCTGGGCCTGCTGAGCAGGCTCAGCTGGCCTGCCTGGCGGGCCAATCGGCAGGCCTGCC
>CATIWF010097974.1:0-42289 GCA_949630135.1 Balakata baccata
AAAGTCGCTGATAGTGGACCCCACAATATGGAGCCAAGCAGTAGCGGCAGCCATTCCGAGTGGGTTGGCTTTTTTTTTGTATTTTATTATTATGGTATTAGTGTTGTGAAAAAAAAAAAAAATTTAAATACTCATATATAAGGGAATATAGACAGAGAGCGAGTTTAGAATTATATATTCTTGTTTTATATTTTATTCTACTTAAAGAAAAATGTTATATTATTTACAAATGTTTTGATATTTGGTTTTGTAAACCGTAACACTACTTATCAGTCTGGTATACGATGGTGTATACAGAAGGATAAGGGGTGTTACAAATTGATAATTTGGCATATTTGTTTACAAAAGCACTCCTTACAATATTTGAGAAGTTGGTGAACAAAATTGGCATACGCTGACTAAAAAATCTTTGTTAGAAGTAATATTTTCATGAGGGGAAGATTTTTATGCACTGTACTCTTTTTCCCTTAACCTAGGTTTTGTCCCATTGGATTTTTCTAGCAAGGTTTTTAATGAGGCAGTGTTATGGCACAAGTTTCTACATGAATAATGTGTTATTTTTCCTTCATTAAGGTTTTTTCCAAAGGGTTTTTCTTAATAAGATTTTAACGAGGTATATTCTATGTAATAGATATCTAAGAGGGAGTGTTATGATAATATTGGAGTAGTTAGATAACATTGGATATCTATCATTATCTCTATAGATATGTTTCTCATGCAAATAGAACTCTATCTCTGTAATTTTTCTACACCTATAAATAGGTGCTACAATCAATTAGAACGTGCTTCTTCCTTCTTCTACTCTCTCATATTCTTGCTTTCTTATGTTATAACATATATATTGTGGACCTTAGCATAATTGGTTTCTATTTTGATATTGACAATCAAATTAAGTGTCACTAATATATTTATCTAAGTGTATTTTTGCAGCATACAAAGTTTCAAGACAATAGGCCAACGATTACTTAGTAAATAAATTGAAGAAATAAAATGGCCTATAATGCACGCTCGCGCATAGGCATTTCGTAAGAGTGAAATTGAAAGAGCTATCGAGCCTATGAAAATCATGCTTGAGCTTTTTACAGTCAAGACCGTTGATAGAAACTTCAATCAGAGCATGCCATATGTCATAACGGCTTTATGAACTTTTAAAACTCCCACTTGGGAAAGAAATGTCCCACTCAGGACAAACATCCCACCTGGGAAATGGATGTCATGCTCGGGAAAGGCCTGATGCAAGATGATCTTTGAGATCCAGAAGCAAATGTAGACCAGGAAATTTGTCATCCCGCTCGGGACATCAGAAACGCGATCAGGAATCTGAAGCTCACTTGTGATTCTTTACTGACTGGACTAGCTGTTATAGAGTCATTGCATAAAGGATCAATCAAAGGCTGCCACATCAAAAGCACCAAGGGACACTTGTAGAATCACTATCCCGATTAAGAAAGCACACTTGCAATTTTACTCTGTCAAACAACTTTTAATCATTCATCTTTAGAATGTTAGAAATAGTTTTGGCACCATAAGTAACGGCTAATTGGAAAGTAAACATTATAAATAGACCTCCAAAAGGCCTTAGAACATGAGAGCTTACTTTTAATTGTGCCAAAACTCTTGCAATTTTATTTATCATTCTTTTGTAAGAAAGGTTTAAGTGTCAATCTTAAACACTTGGGTATAGGTTCTAAGAGTGATCCTAGTGAGAAAAACTCTTATTTGGGTTGTGTGTGAGCCTGTACAAAACACAATGGATTTGGGTTCGATATGAGCTTTGAGAAAATACTTAGTTATGGGTGAACTAGGAAAACTCTAGTTGTGAGTTAGTTAGGAAACTCTCTTGAAATCTCAAGTTGAGATAATAGAACTCCCAATTGCAGTTAGAGAGAGAACTAGGATTTGTTAATACACTGACCTCTATAAATCTTGTATATCTTTGTTCTCTTGCTCCCTTAATATTCCGCATTTACTTTTGCTTATTGCTTAAACATTTGAAGAAATCCATTATGCCGAAATTTTATATTTGCCACCAATTTAACCCTCCCTTCTTGGTCCACCATCACTCTAATAATTGGTATCATAGCCTTAGTCTCTCTAGTCAAAAGCTTAAGCAGAGAGAGAAGATTAAGATAGTGAAGGGTGAAGTTAATGATCATTTCCCCATTTTTAATGATGCTAACTTTGCTAAATCAAAATTTTAGATGGAATTCTTTATGGATAGTGAGTCCATTGATTTGTAGGACACTATCTATACGGAGTGGAAGCCACTAACCAAGGAAGTGGAAGGTGTAAAGGAAGAAATTTCATGGGATGATTGGTCTAATGCTCAAAATAAGGCAAATGGAAGAAACAAAAGAGCAATGATAATTCTCCTTGCTGCCATTCCTCAAGAAGATAGCCTCAAAGTGTTGTATTGTAGAATTTCTCATAGCCTTTAGAAAAGCTTGGAGATTTACTATAAAGGAACCAAACAAGTGAAGTCCAAGAGAATCCATTACTCATGTCTAAATATGAGCTTTTCAAGATGAAATCCTTTAAGTCTATCACCGATATGATCAATCGGCTTTTTGCTATCATCAACAACTTAATAAAGGTTGGAAAGCACCTTGAGCTTTAAGACATCAATAATAAAATTTTAAGAAGTCTTCCCATCAAGGAGTATGGGTCAAGAGTCGTCGCTATTATGGAGGCCAATAAAGATTTAAGTAAAATGTACACCGATATGCTCATTGGTAAGCTTTTCACTCATGAGATGGCATGGTAAAAAACAAGGAGATGGAGCTAGAAAAAGGGAAGAAGGCTATTGCTTTCAAAACCTCAACTTTAAAAAATTATGAAGATGAAAGCTCAAGCCAATAGGAAAGGAGTGAAGAAGATAGATAGTGATGAAGAGATTGCCAACCTAATAAGAAAATTAAAGCTCAAAGAAAAGAAAAGAAAAGGTATGGCAACAACTTCAATCAATCCTTCATGTATTCAAGGCACAAGAGGAGTTCCTATGTGAAGTAAAGAAGACATGAGACTTCAAGTGATGAAGGCTCCTTAAGTGAAGGAGAGTTTGCTGCCATTGCTTCATGGCGCTACAAGACAACTCAAATGAGGTATGTTCTACATCTCAATCTCACAATAATTTGCTTGACATTCTTGATGATAATGATGATTTGATAAAGTCATGAACATTGAAATTGATAAATTTAAAAAAAAAAGTGCTTTTCATAAAAATAAGTATTTAAATTTGAAAAATGATTTTGATGAGTTACAAAAGATTGTTTTAGAGCTTAAAACATCTAATGAATCTCTTAGAAAATAATTGGATGATCTTTCATCAAAACGTTCAACCTCTTCATTGCTTAAAGAAAATAATATTTTAAAAAGTGAGGTTGAAGAGCTTAGAAACTCAATCTCAAAATTTCACAAAGGGAAGGAAAATTTGGATGCATTTGTTATATCTCAAAGACCTACTTTAATGAGACATGGTCCAGGCTTCAATGGAGCTTCAACATTATCATCTCTACCTAGCTTAATATTTGTTAAGGCTAGCACATCACAAACCTCATTCATTGAGGTAATCGATTCTAAAGCCATAGGCAAGGCACATACCAAAGCCACTACTCAAAAGAAGAGTAATAAAAGTTCACATAGTCCAAGAGGGAAACCTCAAAAGACCAACCATGCCTTTTTGTATAAAAGGCATGCATATAAGGTTACACATACCACATAACATTGTGCTTGATCACATTCACATTCTTTTCATGTTGTGAAACCTAAATCCCATGCAAAGTGGCAAGAAATATTTAAGTCCAAGCAATGTCACTATTGCATAAAATTTCGGTACATAAATAGACATTGTTATGTTAGGAAGGTTCATTGGAAACCTTCCAAAGCTAACCTCAATGGACCCAAACTTAAATGGGTACCAAAGATTGTTTGATTCTTTTGTCGGTTATCCACAAGTAATCAAAATGTGATTCACCCTATTGAATGTAAACTTGGCACAAATTGAGGGGGAGCTACTCAAAGATATGATCAGATGAGAAAAATTCATTTCATATGAAGAAGTGCCTTAAAATAAGTGAAACAAAATTTCAAATCAATAAGTGTTCTTAAAACTTTGACTTTTATACTCCAAAATGCTTGCTCCTTGCGTTTTGATTGATGTGTTTGATATATTTCATTTTTTGTATTATATTATCCTATTTGGTACATAGCACCCCATTGCAATCATTCACATCTCGTTTTTAAGACTTTTTTTGTGCATGTAATTCGCAATTGAGATTTAGGAATCGCGCTTACGAATTGTTAAAATCTTGCAAAAGTTGTTATAACCGTTTTCGTGATCGATAGTTTCTCTTTGCCCTCGCGATTTTTCAAAAAATATAGTCGTTGACGGTTAAGAAAAATCGCACTCGCTAAACTTCATTCGTGATTGCGAACTGTATGATTCCAAAAAAAATTTTATCGTTCTTTTTGCATTTATTTTGGCATCCAAACATTTTGTTACCATTTGAAACACCTTTTCATGTCTATATAAAGGGATTTTCGGTCCATTTACATGATCACACTCATTTCTTTTTGCATACAAACTTTCTCTCTCTCAAAAACATATCCCTTTATATCTTTTAGTCATTTTCTTCATTCTCCAATTAGCAACTCATGCTTTAACCTCTGCTACTCAACACCAAGCATGGAGCAGATTGTTGCTACCTTGTCCCAAGAAGAAAGAGCACGGTATGAAATATTAAAAGAGAAGGATATTCAAGCTAACAAGTTGGTCGTTCTCTCCCCTTTAAGAAAACTGCATGTTGATGTACTTTTTGAGGAGGCAATTAACAAAGTAGGATGGAGTGAATTCATCTGGCCTAGATTGCATGGGTATGATGACTTAACCTTGGAATTTCTTTCTACTCTCTCTATCCACAAACATGTCAATAATGAGCCCGGATATTATGGCATAAAATTTAGCCCATTTGGTGAAAGGCTACAACTCATAAGGGGAGAATTTGCAAACATCTTCAAATTCAAGACACAAGGTCTTCTCAATCCCCAATATATGGCTCAAACATACATGGAATTTTGGTAAGAAATATCTATTGAGTCCACTCTTGAAAAATCATCCAATGCCAAACATATAAAATACTTCCTACATTGGTATTATCATCAGTAAGTCACTTTCTTCATTCATGCAAGAGGATCGGGCAATGAAAAAATTAGTAAGAAAGACCTTCTCTTTGTATATGCCTTGGTACATGAGTTGCTGGTGGAATCTTCTACGCATTTTATAGATTATCTCTACCACATTGCTACATCAAAGGGAGGTACCATTCTTGTCACTTCTCATATATCCAAAATAGCCAAACACTTCAACCTCCTCACTCCTTTCAATTTAACTAATTATGTAGAGATTGGGAAATATGCTTCAAACTTAATAGATCTTCAATATTTTCTAAGTGCAAAGGCTATAAAAAAGGATGGTGATAATTTTGTTTATGCTATGGGAGAGCATGGAATTCAAGCATCATCTTCCTCTCAAAGGAGAAAGAGAGCAAGACTTGTGATTGAAGAACCATCATAAGAGGAACCTCAAGAAGAGCCTATGACCGGTCCTTCACAAGCTCCATCCCCTCCATCTCAACCACTTGCTATGGAAAGGAAGCTTGTGAGGATGATAAGGTATCTTCACATGGATATGAAAACCCTACAAGCACACTTAGGTATGGATGTGTGCAATAAGGAGTTTGCAAGTGAAGAAAATGAAGAGGGAGATGAAGATGAGGATAATGATAACCTTTCTCCATCTTTTTAGGCTATTTCTCTAATTTTTTAAAGCATTATGCATCAAACATTTTATTTTCAATTTTTCTTATTTCTTTTAAAATTTTGGATTACTTTTCTATTTTTCTTGTCCCTTTTGTTGTATTTAATGTTTAAAATTAATAAATACATAATATTTTCTCTTATTTCTCTCTTCTTTTATGACCTAAGTTCTTAATATGGTATTATACTTGCGCTAATTCTTTTTTATCTTGACAAAGGAGGAGAAATATGAGAAAAATAGAAAAAGTCTAAACATATTCGTAGTATTTTGAGTTAAGCAAAAGTTGACTTCTTACACTTAGGTTGACCATATGAATTAAATATGATAATGAAATCAGATTATCTTGAATCTTGACATAATATTTTTATCATATGTCAATTTCCACTATGTATGCTTAATTTTATTATTTTACTTAGTTTGATTGTCAAGATAAAAAAATGGGAGATTGTCGACCCTATCATAATTGATCTCTATTTTGATCTTGAAAATCAAATTAAGTGTCACTAATATGTTTATCTAAGTGTATTTTTATAGCATATAAAGTTTCAAGACAATATGCCAACGATTACTTAGTGAACAAATTGAAGAAACAAAATGGCATGTAATGTGCAATCGCGCAAAGACATTTCGCGAGAGAGAAAGTGAAAGTGTTATTGCCCCTATAAAAATCATGCTCGAGCTTTTCACAATCAAAACCATTGATAGAAATTTCAATCAAAGCATGCCATGTGTCATAACAGCTTTATGAACTTTCAAAACTCCTGTTGGGAAAGAAATGTCCTGCTTGGGACACAAATCCCGTATGAAAAATGGATATTGCGATCGAGAAAGGCCCGATGCAAAATGATCTTTGAGATCCAGAAGCAAATGCAAACTGAAAAAATTGTCATCCCGCTCGGGACATCAGAAGCGCAATCATGAATTTGAAGCGCACTCATGATTCTTTGCTAACTGTTATAGAGCCAGTGCATAAAGGATAATTCAAAGGCTACCACATTGAAAGCACCAACAGACACTTGCAGAATTGCTATCACGATTAAGAAAGCACGCTTGCGATTTTACTTTGTCAGACGACTTTTAATCATTCATCTTTAGAACTTTAGAAATAGTTTTGGCACCATATGTAACGGTTAATTAGAAGGTAAACATTATAAATAGACATCCAAAAGGCCTTAAAATATGAGAGCTTAATTTTAAGTGTGCCAAAACTCTTGAAATTTTATTTCTTATTTATTTTGTAAGAAAGGTTTAAATGTCAACTCTAAACACTTGGGTATAGGTTGTAAATGTGATTCTAGTGAGAAAAACTCTTGTTTGAGTTGTGTGTGAGTCTGTTCAAAACACAAGGAATTGGTTATTGTGTAAGCCATTAAAATACAAGGGATTTGGATTCGGTATGAGCCTTGAGAAAACACTTAATTGTAGGAGAGTTAGGAAAACTCTCTAGTTGTGAGTTAGTTAGAAAACTTTCTTGAAATCTTAAGTTAAGATAGTATAACTTCCAATTACGGGTGGAGAGAGGAATAGGGTTTGTAAACACCCGCACCTCTATAAATCTTGTATCTTTGTTCTCTTGCTCCCTTACTATTCCACATTTACTTTTACTAATTGTTCAAACATTCAAAGAAATCTATTATGCCAAAAATTTATATTTACTGCCAATTCAATCCCTCATTCCTAGTGTACCATCTCTCCAACATATATATTTTTTACTATTTTAAGTTTATAAATTGAATAGTTATTAGAGAATATCAAATTTATTCTTTAAAATTAATTTATTTAATATTAAGTATTAAGTACTAATTAATTTTAATCAAAAATTAAGTATTTAAAAGTTTATTAAGTTAAAATTTTTAGTTAAATTTATTTAGCATTTAATATTAATAATTAAATACTAATTTAGTAATTTAATTCAAGATTAACTTCCATGAATTCCTAACAAAAATAAAAATTATTTTTAAAAAAATTTTATTACTCAATAATTAGTAATTTGGGACTTAATTAATTAAATTAATCTGAATTGATTAAATTAATGTTGAATAGAACTTCAATTAAATAAATTGAGTTCAATTTCAGTTGATGAAATTGAAGTATTAAAACTCAATTGGTTATATTGAATAATTGAGTTTAATTAAAAATGAATACTAGACTTAAATTGATTAAATTAGAACTGTTCAATTCGTTAATAAACACAAATTAAGTTTAATTGATTAAATTTTAAAAAAAAAACCAATTTAATAAATTTAAGATTTTATGTTTAATTACTCGATTTCAATTTAATGTAACAAAGTTCAATTTAAGTCAATTTACTTAGTTTAAATTTAATTTATTAATGTTTGAATTTAATTTAATTTATTTTAATTAATTAATTGAACTTCAATATTTTAATTTTAAATTGATAAATTATAAGTTTAATTAAACAATTGACCTCAATTTAATCAATTAACCCCATATCAATTAATTTGTCAAGCCTCAAAACAATCACTTGAACCCTAAATTAATGTACATGTACATATATTATTAATTTAATACTTCAAAAAATAAAAGTACTCAATAAATACTCAACGATAATTCAATTTCGCTATTCAAAAAATAATTCGATCCAATTATTAAAAAATAATCGTGAAAACATATGAGACGATTAAAACCTATGACCCTAGAATATTAAACCTGACTCGACATTTACTCAAAAGTACCTTGAATTCAAAATGGCATGAACCTGAACCAGAATCAGCCTGATCTGATTACCATATATAGATCTGACTGGATCCAAAATCCAGTTGAAGACAACTTGAAAAGGCATGACTAGAACTAACTAGAACCCAAATGACCTAACCCAGTTACAAGATCTACTAGTTACATATTTTTCTTTTGTTTTTTCTTTTTGTGCAAAACCACATATATTCTCAGCCTGAGACTAATTCTACTCGTGCAGGGTATGATCACAAAGGATAGCAAAACACTCTCACAAGAGTTTTAAGGTAACTGC
Organism: Balakata baccata; assembly: GCA_949630135.1. Classification (NCBI taxonomy): domain Eukaryota; kingdom Viridiplantae; phylum Streptophyta; class Magnoliopsida; order Malpighiales; family Euphorbiaceae; genus Balakata; species Balakata baccata. Next base: position 8,805 of record CATIWF010097974.1, read on the forward strand.
ATACTCAGGACTCGAACTTTAGACCTCTAGTTAAGTTGAGAGAGTTTCGTGTCAACTTATTCACATTCTTTTAAGTTATTTTTCTTTTATTTTTAATTTTGGAATTGATGTTTAGATTAATCCACTTCATAATTCTATGGAAGAGAAAACCATCTTGAATAATAATAATAATAATAATAATAATAATAATATTAATATTATTATTATTATTAATTAAGGTATATTATTAGTATCCTAAAGAACTTGTATTATAAATTTTAGTTCTGAAAAATTAATATTATATAGTTTCTTAAGAATTTGTAATATAAATTTTAATTCTTGAAAAACTAATATTATATATAGTTCATGAGGAACTTTTATTATAAAATTTAAGTTCATGAAGACTATTATTAGTTTTAGTTCTTGAAAAACTAATTAAATAAATAATTAAGGTATAAATTCTTGAAGAATATGGTCTTAAGTTCTTGAAAAATTAAGTATCATGAAATTTAGTATCCCAATTAATATCTTACGTTCCAGAAGAATTAAACATATTATCTATAAGTCTTTAAAAGACAAATTCTAATTAATATAATATTTATTTTGTATAGACAATGCTGTATTTAACAAAACTCGAATTTGTGGTACTCGATGTCACGGGCAAGAATTATCTGTCGTGGATATTAGATGCTGAAATACTTTTGGAAGCTATGGGTTTTGAAAACACAATCAAAGAAGGAAATCAAGAATTCTAACAAAATCGCGCTAAGGCGATAATTTTTCTTTGTCATCATCTTCAAATTTTTTCAAAGAACTAATGAATCTTTAACTGTCAAATATTCAAGTTTTAGTCTCGTCATCATCTTCATGAAGGACTAAAACTTGAATATTTGACAGTTAATGATTCATTAGTTCTTTGAAAAAATTTGAAAGGAAGATATGACCATCATAAATCGGTCATCCTTTCAAAGGTTCGTTATGAATAGATGCATTTACGATTGCAAGATTTCAAAACTGTAAGTAAATATAATTTTGCAGTGTTTAGAATTAGCTCTAAATTGAAATTATATGAAGAAAATATTATTGACTATGATATGTTAGAGAATACATTTACTATTTTTCATGTCTCGAATATGCTCCTGCAGCAGCAATATCGAGAAAAATGTTTTAAGAAATATTCTGAATTAATTTCAAGTCTTCTTATTGCTAAGAAAAATAATGAGCTCTTATTGATGCATTTTGTGATCCAAAAAAAGTTACTAAATCTCATATACCAGCTGAAAATGCTCCAATTAGAATTGATGTCCTAGTAGGACAACATGTTAATATTATAACAAATGAGTCCATAACACGCCAGAAGCGTGGAAGGCCACTCGGTTCTAAGGATAAAAATCCAAGAAAGAAAAGGGAAAAAATTAACAAAGTAACAATTCAAAGATTATTGATGCTCTTGGAGAACCTATAACAAATGATATAGATGAGAAAGTAACCCCTGAAGAGGTTCAAGTACTTAAAAATTATAAAAATAATGAGATCTCAATCAACTATGTCACTTCAGGAAAGAGATGGGACCAAAATGAAACCGTTGTCGATAATATATTTGCATATGTAGTAGCAATTGATATTGAAAAGGAAAGTGAGGACATTGAACCTAAGTCCATTAATGAATGTCAACAAATAAATAATTGGCCTAAGTGGAAAGATGTAATCCAGACAAAATTAAACTCATTAGAAAAATGCCAAGTCTTTGATCCCATTGTTTTTACATTTGAAAATATTAAGCCGGTAGGCTATAAATGAGTTTTTGTATGTAAACGCAACGAAAAAAATGAAACTATGAGATATAAAACAAGACTTGTAGCATAAGGGTTCTCACAAAAACTTGACATTGATTCTGAAGAAATGTATTCCCTAGTTGTGGATGCAATTACATTTAGATTTTTAATTAGCCTGATAAGTTTAGAAGGACTCTATATATGACTTATAAATATCGTTACAGCTTATTTATATAGATCACTTGATAATGAAATTTATATGAATGTCCCTAAAGGACTAAAAATGCCTGAAGCATGTAGCTCAAAACCTCGAAAAATGTATTCAATTAAGCTCCAAAGGTCCTTGTATGAATTAAAATAATCTGGATGAATGTGGTATAACCGCCTTAGTGAATATCTTTTGGAGAAAGGATATACTAACTATCCAATTTATCCATGTGTTTTTATTAAGAAAACAAATTTTAGTTTTACTATTATTGCGGTTTATGTTGATGATTTAAACATCATTGGAACTTTGGAAGAGTTAACAAAAATAATAACTTATTTAAGAAATGAGTTTGAAATGAAAGATTTGGAACAAAAAAATTGTCTTGGCCTACAAATTGAGCATTTATTTGTAGGGATTTTTATCCATCAGTCAATATATATTAAAAAGATATTAAAATATTTTAATATGGATAAATCTCATCCAATGAGTTTCCTCATAATTGTTAGACACTTAGTTGTGAAAAATGACCCTTTTCATCCTCAAGAAGATGATGAAAAAATACTTGGTGCAAAAGTACCGTATCTTAGTGTCATTAGAGCATTAATATGTCTTGCTAACTGTACAGGATTCGATATAGCATTCTTTATGAGTTTACTAGCAAGATATAGTTCCTCACCTACTCGAAGACATTGAAATGGCGTGAAATAAGTATTCCGTTATTTACATGGTATATCAGACATGAGTTTATTTTATTCACAAGACTTGAAGTCTGAATTAATTGGATATGCAGATGTTGGATATTTGTCTGATCCACATAAAGCTTGATCACAAACAGGTTACTTGTTTACATATGGCGGCGCTGCTATATCTTGATGTTCTACTAAGCAAACTCTAACTGCCACATTATCTAATAATGCTAAAATATTGATAATTCATGAGGCTAGTAGAGAATGCATATGGTTGAGATCTATGATCCAACATGTCAAAAAAACATGTGACATCTCATTTGATAAAGGAAGCCCAACATTACTATATGAAAATAATGCTACTTGTATTGAACAACTCAAAAGAGGATACATTAAAGGAGATAGAATCGAACACATTTCACCAAAGTTCTTTTTCACACACGACCTTCAAAAACAAGGAATTTTATATGTTTATCAAATTCGATCAATTGATAATTTGATATATTTGTTTACAAAAGCACTTCCTACAACAACATTTGAAAAGTTGGTGAACAAAATTGACATGCGACGATTAAGAGATCTTTGTCAGAAGTCATGTTTTCATGAGGTGGAAATTTTTATGCACTATACTCTTTATTCCCTTAGCCTAGGATTTGTCCCATTGGGTTTTTCTGATAAGGTTTTTAATGAGGTGAATTTCTATATGAATATTGTACTTTTTTTCCTTCACTAAGGTTTTTCCTAAAGGGATTTTTTAGGTAAGGGTTTAACGAGATATATTCTATGTAATAGACATCTTAGAAGGAGTGTTATAATAATATTGGAGTAGTTGGATTAAGTTGGATGTCTATCATTATCTCTATAGATAGATTCCTTATATAAATAGAACTTTATCTCTATAACATTTCTACACCTATAAATAGGTGTTACAATTAATGAAAATGGTTGCTTCATTTTTCCTTCTTCTAATTTCTCATATTCTCTTTTCCTTCTTTATTTATTGTTCTTTATTTTATAACAAAAGAAAAATTATTTTTACTCTCTTATTTTAGACAAATTAAGAAATCTCTACTTCCTAGCTAATTATTGACATAATAGCTAATATTCAAATAAATTAAAATAAATCCAATAAAAATTACAATATGCAAATGTATACAATTTACTTTAAAACTCTTAAATATTGGTTTCTTATGTAAAGATTTGATGAAAAAAATAGTAGATGTAAAAAGAGTATTCATGATATAGCAAAAATATAATAAAAAGTGGAAGAAACCATAAAAATTTACTTAAATATACATTAGAATTTCAAAATTTTGAAGGGGGACCAATACCTTATTTACAACACCTTATACTTATGGATATCACTTATACTTATATTATATTATCGTGCATTGCATGAGAATAAAATATAATCCTGTTTACAGTGAGGGATAATCAAATTTTTTGTAATCACATCACAGTATCATTGTGCAACATTTAACAATTTCGTATAACATCACAGTTTAACTATATAACATAATTTATTATATATGTCAATAATTCAGACTCTATATCCAATTATTGCAGTTAGTAAGTTCAAGGCCAAATATACATTTACACATCACTGTATATTTACTATATTTATACTTATACAGATATACGATCCAAAATATAGATGTCATGTTCCTATACATATGTGCAATGCAAGAAGAGAGATTAGTGAGGCTCAGCGGGTTACCTGTGATCCATATCTCCTATGTGGTATGCACCTCCAAAATGAGTTAACTACTCTTTTCCACCTAAAGATGATGCAATTTGGTAAGTTGCGACTCAGTGAGAATAATCTTCAAAAGCTTTCTAATGTACCAAGAAAATCACAATTACAAGTAATAATCACCATTCATACACATTTTGTATGTCATTCTATTTATCAATACCAGATGAATATAAATAATATTAATTCATGTAAACATTTCATTTGCTTATGCTTATATTTATGTCATTTTCTTTTTGTTGTAACCAGGCTAAATAGAGATTGTCTCAGGTTTCCATGTGAATATTTGCATTTGTTAGCTAGCTTGATCATTGGTAACATTTGTTAGGCCATATGCCTTTTCTTTTGCTTTTGAACATTTGTTTGGGCCATAGGCCTCTTCTTTTGCTTTACAATGCCATTTAGCTAGTCACATGCCTTTTAAGTCCATATGCTTATGCATTTGCAACAATCTTTGCTTAACCATTACACATTTCATTCAATAATTACCTTGTGCATAGAAAACATATACTTGTAACACAAACACATACCTTACATTCAACATAGTCTCATTAACCATATCATAGCAATCATGTAATTCAAATAAAAGCAAGTAAGTTCACATAGCATGTAGCACGCAATAATCATACGTACTAAAGAAATCGTTTGATAATTAAATACACCTTTTTTTTTTTATATTGAACCTCTAACTTACTGTCTCTCACTTCCTTGGGGGTCTCCAATATGCTGTAAGCCTAATTAAATGTATACTTGCTCAATTGGTAGCTAAATAAATTTAGTAAAACTTAAACAAATTGAAATATGCATAATTTGGACCCTAAACTAGGTTTACCATTTTGGCAGTGTGACTTTTATGAGTTGAGCAGTTTATAACTTTTACTATACTAGTCCAATTTGTATGATTCTTGTTTATAATTAAAGATAACATTAAATATATAACATATTACAAATTCAGAGCAATTGGAGCATTGTGTAATTTTTGGTGCAATTTCTATTCATATTCTGTTTTCTGCCCTTAGGCAGTTTTGGGACACCAAATTTTCTTCTTCATATCTCACAATGTGCAAGTTATATTTTTATAAAACTTTGTATACACTTATATATGTTAATATGGAACATTTTTCATGTTGACAACTTCTATCCATTCTGCCTTTAAAGTTCTCATATAGTAGGGTACTTTTGACTGGTCAAGAATAGGGTTGGCATCCAAACCAGTATGATTTGTAAAGGCAATATCTCACAAAATACATAACATATTAAGGTTCTATTTGTACCCAAATTTATGTAAGACATATACCTATAATTTGATGTTTTGATAATTTACAGATTATGTCTATAAGAAGCTCAAAATGGGCAAATAATTGGCTGGACCTGTACTGGGCACTAAGAAGGCAGCTCAAACTTTGGAACAAACATAATTCTCTTGACCATAACTCAACATCCGCTCATAATCTGGTAATGAAATTTAGTGTACAGCTAGATAACAAAAATATGTATTTTGAGTTTCCTCAATTACAAATTCTATCATATAAAAAAATAATCAACACAGCAAGTGATTCAGCTAGGTTCCACAACCGAACTAGTTCCAGTCTGATGTCAATATCTTTTCACAGACACAAAATCTTGCAAAAATATTGATATAGCATAAACTTAAGACAATACCTACAAGTTTGATGCTTAGCACTTTTTAAAAATCAGCCTTTAGGTGTATCAAAATCTGAGTGTAATACGCTGCCATTTACAGACCCTAACAGCTCAAATCAAGATTAAAACAATAAGAATTGTTTACTTACCAACCACCACCTTGCTTAAGCCAAGTTACTGCAATCTTGAGTGGAATAAATAAGGAAAGAATGCTTTCTTAGTGCTGGAGCTTTTAAAGGAAAAGAAGAAACTGAAAGGAAGAAGGATGGAGAGATGATAGGGAAATGAGGGCAGCTCACTTTAAGCTTCTTCACCGCCTTTGCCATTTTGTACCATCTTCCATTCATTTTTTTTTTTGTTTCTTCTTTTAATTTCTGTCTTTCATTTAATTAATTAATTTATTTAACTATTTATTTATTCATTATTATTATTTTCTCTACATTTTTACATATACCTAGTTAATACCAAAAATACTATCTAGTTAAATTGTCTAATTTAACTAATTTAACTAAATCAAATTCTATTTATTTTGATTAAATCATTTTATGTCATTTAATTCCTTATACCTTATCACCCTTATTTAATTTATGACTTGACAGGTGCAACTTGCTCCTATTGCGATAAACTGACATGTAACAACTCTATCTTGTGAGCACGCTCAAGCCAAAATCCAATGTATGCATGTGTTTCATATGAATGACATTTATAAAATGAACATATTCAAATGGAATGCATGTGATAATGCATGTATGGACAATCGATGATATTACATCCTTAGCCACCTTATAGTAGCTCTGTCACTGGCTATTGCAGACTTAGTGCTTTGATAGAGACATATTATGTGCCTTTGTGTGACAATGGGTTTAGATGTGCCAGTGGCTTTTGTAGGCATGCCCTATTTCTTTGACACATATATCATAGTTCCCTTTAAAAGTTATTGATCATTTATATTCGGCTAATGTCGCCATGGGGTTTTGTCGATTATCCCAATTGATTTACCTTTTCATATGATCTTAAGATATAGCTTCATTTATGATTATGAGATCTCTTTACATGGTCTTCTTCTGTGATCTGACCGAGCATTGAAAGTGCATTTTGGTGGGAGCACTTTTACTATTATCACTTTGAATTCTACATCAGTGATTGTATCATAGAACTTATAAAATGCCTATCTCATGGGGCAAAGCTACTTTTTGGATGAGTTGATAGCAATAAAGGACAATAATAACAAAATTTTGGATGACTAACAAATCGGTTACCTTGGAAGCGATCAGGTCTCCTTGGGGCATCAACTTCAGCAGGGTACTTTGATTAATAAGCCGATCAATGTGGATGAAATCCAGTCTCCATGAGGCCTCTGCTTCAGCAGGGTACTTTATGATTCACTAGTCACTTTTATGCATATCGATATTTTAAGAGTGATCTCCTTAGAATCTTATATCACTTAGCTATTTCTTACATAAGACAATCTTTTAAAAATAATCTCCTTAGAGATCTCATATTACATGGTTGTTTCTCATGCGAGTCGATCTCTTGAAACTAATCTCCTTAGAGATCTCATATTACCTTGCTACTTCTAATGCTATATGATCTCTTAAAATTGATCTCTTTAGAGATCTTATACTACTTGGCCATTTCTAATGAGAGCCAATCTCCAGAAGGTGATCTCCTCAGAGATCTCATATTACCTGGCCGTTTCTCGTGCCTGCAGTCCTTAAAAAAGTGATTTCCTTAGATATCTCATATTTTATTCGGATGCTTCTTTGTGCGAGCTAATCTCTAGAAAATGATCTCCTTGGAGATCTCATGGTCCACTTTGATGCTTGATCTTCATAAGGGAATTAAGATAAATAGATCTATTTGAATTGTTGATCAATCTCTTCTAGAATTCAATTTTAGTAATGAAGATCAAATGAATGGATCCGCTTTATTGTATGTCTTCTCAAAGTTTGATTTCTATCAGGAAATCAAGGAAATCAAGTCCACTTTGATGCAAATCTGTCTCCTCAAGAATTTGACCTTAGTAAGAAACTTAAAATAAATGGTTCCACTTTAATGTGGTCACATTAATCTTGTTGGAATAATGGTGTGATCACATCAATCATGGTGTGATCTCTTTAGTCATGCTTGAATAAAAAACTGGTCACATCAGCCATACTGGAGATTGATGCAACATATTTTAGCTATTGCAGAGATCTGACTCTTTAAGTTTAACCATGCTCTAACAGTGACATGTTTTCTCTTCCTTTTGTGTGGTAGATGCTTTGTTGGTTATATACTAAATGAATTGTACCTTTATCTATCCACTTTATTATATACATTGTACTTGGACTCAAGACAATGATCTCCCATTTATCTTAATCTCTAATAGGTCTACTAGTGATCTCTCATCCATCAAGTCTCAAAGGAGATCTTCTAGTGATCTCTCTTTTATTAGGTCTTCTATTTTTCTCACGTTAATCAAGTCTTCAATGAGGTCTACTAGGTTTATCAGGTCTCAAGTGAGATCTATAATAATAATAATAATAATAATAATAATAATAATAATAATAATAATAATACTCCCAAAAAATTGTCGATCATTTTATTCGACCGATGTCAATGTAAATCTCCTAAACAAACGCTTTCTTCCATGGTGCCTACTTTTGTTGTGTACCATCCCTTATGGCCTCCTCCAGTGATTCTCCTCCAATTTGGGCACATTTTGGTAGGAACAATTTCATGATTTGTTATTTTGAGCAGTAAATTTCTTCATTAGCCACTATGTCAACTCTTTGTGAAAGATATTGATCTTGAGCCATAAATCATATTAGTTAGAAGTAGAGCTACTGAAGGAACATGAGCTATCACCATAAATCAAGATAAGCAACATTGGAAGGATATTGGTGGTCTTATATTATGCAGTCGCTTCTTGTGCGAACCAATCTTTTTTAGAGTCCCCTCCTTAAAGATCTTATATTATACGATGCATCTTGTATGAGCCAATCTCCCTAGAGATATCGTATTATGCGGTTCCATCTTATGTGAGCCAAACTCGTGAAAGTGATCTCCTCAGAGAACTTATGCAATTCTCATGCTAGAGATCTTAGTCTTGATGGGGTCTTTCCCTAAAGATCCTCATCTCGATGGGATCTCTCTTATTTATCTATTTGCCTTAAGTGAATTGTTTTCCTAAAGATCCTTATTTAAATGGGATTTTTATTATTTTTCTATTTTCTTTAATTGAATTGGTCTTCGAAAGATCTTGGTCTCAATGAGGTCTTTCTCATTTCTCTATTTTTAATTAAAATGGTCTCCCAGATATCTTAATCTCATTGGGGTCTATCTCATTAGTCTTGTAAAGATCTTAGTCTCACTAGGCATTTCAATGACCTATGATGCCATCTGCCTCCATACAGTCGTTTTCTTTTATTCAATTTTCCTTGACATATTGTCATGATAAAATCATTTTCATTGATTTGATGTGTTTTGTTATTTTATATTTTGAATAGATTTCCTAGAGATCTTATCTCAATGGGATCTTTATTATTTGATCTTTCAGAGATCTTGTCTCAACAAGATCTTTCTATATGATTTTCTAGAGATCTTGTCTCGATGGAATATTTATTATTTGATCTCCCAAATATCTTGCCTCAATAGGATCTTTTTATATGATTTCCCATATATCTTTGTGTCGATGACATTTTTACTATTTGATCTCCCAAAAAGCTTGCTTTGATGGGATCTTCATGATTTCCTAAACATCTTTGTCTTGATGGGATTTTTATCAATTGATCTCTCAAAGATCTTGCCTTGATGGGATCTTTATGATTTCCTAAAGATCTTATCTCAGTGAGATTTTTCTATATGATTTCTCAGAGATCTTTATCTCGATGGGATTTTATCATTTGATTTCTCAGAGATCTTATCTCAATGGAATTTTTATGATTTCCCAAACATCTTGACTCGATGAGATTTTTCTATATAATTTCCCAGAGATCTTATCTCAATGGGATTTTTATTATTTGATCTCCCTAGGACTTTTGGTCTCTATAAGGGACTTGGCGAAAATGATTCGTCACTTTCATGCAATATGATCTCCCAAGGACATTAGTCTCCTTAGAGGTGTTAACAATATTTTATCATTATTTGAGGAAGTAGTTCTACATTAATCCAACCATAACAATATTTTTAGAAGTAATGAGAGTATATATTTTGAATATATTTCATACCTGATTGCAGTTATTTATAATATCTTCTAAGGTTAAGAGTATTCAAAGTTTGAGGTAGCATCTTTTTATTGTGATCAATCAACTTATAGGTTGTTGATCCCCCTATCTATTCAATGGTTCAAGTCTCACCTAGTTCTCATTTTCTCATTCTTGCTTCCCTTTTGTCTATATGTACTTTTCCTTTTTCTAGCCATTCCTTGAGTGGTCTCATCAAATTCTAATCTATGATAGTAAAATCTCCTTTATATGTCTTAGGGCAATGAAGGTCTTCTCAATGACAATTTTGGGATATGGCTCTCTTTTCTAAGTAGTTAGTGTCTAGGGTTTCCACTATCAATGTTTCAATCACAATGATTTCACCTTGCTAACTGATCTACCATGCATACTTCTCTTGCTATGTTCCTATCTTCTATCATAATGATCTCACCTTCTATCAGGATCTTAATAATGGTGACGATAGTAAACCCTGCTATAGGGAGATCACTGATCTCTCATTTCTCCTCAATTTGGCAACAAGGTTGAGGATGGTCTTCTGTTGCCTGAGCCCTCGCCCTACTTAATGGTTGATCGTGCCAAATATAGTGTCCTCAGCTCTAGTAGATCTCCATTTGCTCTCATTGTTTCCTCCAATTATATGTTTTGTCGGGCTTTAATTATGAGATCAATGAATGACATTGGTCTATCTAGGTTGATAGAGTTGTACAGTAGTATTAAGGTGGTTCCCACTGTAAATGATCTTATCACCATACTATGGTCGAGATCATCCATCATTACCACCTCTCCATTGAATTGTTCTACAAAATCCCTTAGGGTTTTTCCTTTCTTCTAATACAATTTTTAGAGATTAGTAGAAACTTTCCTATCTAGATGCTTGTAATGAAATGAGTATTAAACATTTGAGCCAATTGTTCGAAAGAGTGGACACTTCCCAATCTCAACCCTTGGTACCACTACTGAGCAAGATCAATAAAGGTTGTAGGGAAGACATGCTTATGTGTTTTTAAATTGATTTATTACCTTTTTCATATCTTAGATCTTTTGAACCACTAAGGAGAACTTTCTCATGATAGAAAGGAAGTAAGGTCTTGTCATTTCTTATAGTGCTCTTTCCTTGCCTTATTCTTGAGCCTCTGCATCAAAGAGACCTTGAAAGTTAGTAGGCAAAGTATTGTTCATACAAGAAGGAATAATTATAGATTGAGGTGTTTGTTATATTAATAAGTTCTTCCTTCTCTCGTCTCCTGCTCCTTCCACCATTTCCATGCTCATTGCACCAATTAATAACACCAGTCTTCAACCTTGGTTTTTGCAAGATAGAAGGAGATCAAAATGATGTGCTGGGGCTATTCCGGCATAGCCACTTTAATGCTTAAGTGAGAAAGGGACATGAAGAGAAGTAGAGAATAAGGAGATCAATGACGGTTTAAGTGTTTTTGGGTTATTCTTGCTTAAATTTTCCCAGTTAAGGATGCCCTCTTTATATCTCTATTTCCTTCTTTCATAAAGTTGTGTAATCATTTACTTTTATAGGAATTGATGTGACTTATTCAGACTATTGTAAACCTAGTGCTTTGATAGAGACATGTCATGTGCTTATTTTCGTGTGACAATGGGTTTTCATGTGGTATTGGCTTTTGTAGGCATGCCCCATTTCTTTGACACATACATCATTTAATAAAAAAAAAAAAGATAGAAATGCTCAAATGCAAAATTTTCAAACGTTTTAGATCTCATTGCTAAAGAAAATTATTGAAGGCAAAATAACAAATTAAGTTAAAGGACACTCAATAGCAATCTCAAACACCCATATATGTGTGTAGTCTATTGTAACCATTAAAGAGCTACAAATACTGAGATAAAATCAAATAATTTTCTTGAGTTCTTATAACTCTATGAATTTGAAGTTGTCTGTTTAGAGAGAGAGAACCAAGGTAAGAGCTAAGGCAAACCAAATATCATAGGAGAAAGTCATGCCAATCACATATAGGAAGACCTACAATGGTGGATCTAGGAGTTTAACCTAGGGGGACCAAACCTAAATATATCAAAAGAGCATTATAATATACTTGTTCAATAGTTCAACTACGTTCCATTGATCTTTATTCTGTTTATCTAACAAATTGATTTGATTATTTTGTGTTTTTTGTTTTCTTTTTCATTTTGTTGATCTCTTATTCACCACATGATTGTTTAAAGAAACTAAGAGGAACATTTTTTTTTATTTCTTTTAAGAAACAAAGATTCAAGTTAAAAAATCAATTCATAAAAAAATAAGAGCCTAAAAAGGCTAAAAGTCAAGTCAAATTTCTAATACAAAGCAATAATTTTATAGAAAGTGGAGTCTAATTAATAAATATATATATATATATAAGTAGAGGGTATATAAGTAGAGGGCCATAACCCCCATATGCCCCTTTTGGATCCGCCATTAAAAACCTTTCAAGATAGAAATGAAAGGAACCAATAGAGGAGCATTTAATCCTTTTGAAACAAAGACTGGTAGGCAAAGTTAGGAAACAACTTCATCAAAATTGGTTGCGTTGGATATGGTTTTTGGTAGAGGAATAGTTCTATTGATATACCCCATTAAGTTTTGATAGTTAATAAGGGGAAGAAATTGGATTTTTCATACAAAATAATTGTTATTTGTGAGTTTAATGGAGAAAGTATGGTGAAAATAGGTGACTAAATTTTGTGTAGAAAGGGTTGTCATGGTTGTTATTTTGATACCATGTAAAGTTTAATGTGTCAACATGATATTATGGATATTTGCATGATTATAGAGAGATTTGATGTCAACATGATATTAGAGATAATTGCATGATTGTAGAGATATTTGTGATTAGCGTAATTAAAGGAAAATAAGTATATAAAGTATCTTGATTGATTTTCTCCTTGATTTATGTAATCCATTAATTTAGGATTCTTGCCAAATTTGTATCTTGTAATCCTCTATATATATTTCCTCCTTTAGAGAAGAATACAGACAAAAAAACCTTATACCAAAATTCAACTTTTAGCATGGTATCGTAGCAGCATACTAATCCATGAACTCCATAACCAATTAACCTATATTTTCTTTGCTCTCTTTATAATCTTGAAAAAAGAGATTCACCATGGTTGATGAAAATACAACTATCAAAATTATAAACCAAAACCTAACCTCAGTTGAATTACCTAGCTCCAATGACTTACCTTTTGGTTTTAGGTTAAATAATACAAACTTTAAAATCTAATCACGTAAGATAGAAGTTCATGTTGTAAAGCTTAACAAACTAGGTTATTTAAATGGTCAACCTTGGAAGGTGGATGAGAAAAATGATGTTTATGCAAAGTGGTGTACTAAGGACACAATTGTGCAAGAATGGCTGTTAAAAGCCATGGAACCTTATCTCTTTGACCTATTTATTGCTCTCCCAATGACGAAACACATCTAAGATAGTGTCACCCAAATGTTCTACGATGGAGCTAATAAGTTGTAATACTATGAGCTATATTGCAAAGCTATGCAGATCAAACATAGTGGATGACATGTACACCTTTATTATGCTGAGCTGAATATTATAGGACAAGAAATTGATAGGCGACATCCAATAAAAATGGTATATACCACAAATCTATATACTAGACAAGAAAAAATTCAAAAAGATAAAATGTAGACTTCCTTGTAGGCCTAGATGAGATTTTTGTTCCAATCAAAAGTGATCTTCTTCGAATAAAGCATGTTCCAAGGATTGAAAAATGCTTTAATATGGTTCAGCAAGAGGCATAAAGTCAAGTAATAATGCTTGGCCAAAAAGAGCATAGTGAAGGTTCATACATGGCAATGGTCTCTAAGACCACCTATTCTAACTCTAAGAGCAATCTCTAAGCTAATGAAGATACTAATGAAGACAAGTTACATTGCATCCATTGCAATGGAAAGTGCCACACCAAGGATATTTATTTTGAAATCCATAGATACCCTGACTAGTTTTTAGAAAAATGGAAACAAAAACAAAATGAAAACGTCCAACTCAAGCAAAAGTGGCCAATACCACAGATAATGTGTAGCTACTGTTGCGACAAGTAAATTTGATCGCACCAAACTTAGTGAATTGCTCTTTCCAAACAATTGCTCGTGCTTGGATAATTCAAGTAATATAGACATGGCTCTTTTTACATCTACAATACAAGATACAAATTGGATCATTGACTTGGGAGCTACAAAACATATGGCTTACAACAGATCTCTATTTCAATACTTGAATTATTCTTCTAAGAGCAATGTTGTGACTACTAATAGGGAGACCACCCCAGTTGTTAGCACATGATCAATAGCCCTTACTCTCAGTCTTTCTTTGCATAATTGCTTACTTGTTCACATATTATCTAATCATTTGTTGTTAGTTAGTAAAATCAATGAAAAGTTAGAGTGTGTTGTACTAATGTTTCCCACCTTTTGCTTGCTTCAGGATATCCAAACTCAAGCGATCATTGGGCATGGTGTTGAGAGGAAAGGGTTGTACTATGTAGATGATGTTGCAACTGCTCATGTTAATAAAGTTTGAAGTCGTAGTATGATGATTTGAAGAATATATGGTCATGGCATTGTCAACTGGGTCATGCATCTTTTGGTTACTTGAAAAAATCATTCCCATCTTTATTTGGCGATATTTCAGACTCTTCTCTTAAATGTAATGTTTATATTTTGACCAAAATCCATTGAACCTCAAATCCTTTAAATAAAAGAATAGTTCCATTTGAGATAATTCACTTAGATGTTTGGGACCCATTCCTGTTACTTCTCAATTTGGAATTCAATGGTTGTTACCTTTATAGATGATTATAATCGAATGACCTAGTTATATACTATGAAACATAAAAGTAATGTGCATGCTATCCTTCCAGTTTTTATAACATGATTCGCACTCAGTATTCTCTTCCAATCAAAATGGTTAGATCCGATAATGGTGGAGAGTACTTAAAACTTGAACTATCATAATTTTTTCAGGCCAATGGTATTCTCTATAAGACTACTTGTCCTCACACTCCATAGCAAAATGGAATTGCTGACCGTAAAAACATACATATACTTAAAACAACCAGAGCACTTCATATTGATGCAAAGGATATATAAACTTATTTGGTCGATGCTGTCATGCCTTCTCAAGTTCTCTCCTTTCAAACTTCTCTAGAAGTGCTTGCAAGACATGTTCAGATTCCACCCACTTTGCAATTAGACCCACAAGTTTTTAGGTGTGTAGCATATGTTCAACTCTAAAAGACTCAACACACTAAATTGGATCATTATGTAGTGCAATGTGACTTTCTTGGTTTTCACACCCTCACCAAAAGGGCTATCGATATTACCACCCCTCTACTCAACATATTTATGTTAATATGGATGTCACCTTATCAGAAACAAAATATTTTTTTCTTGTAACGATCAAAACAACTCTAGTTCTCAAGGGGAGATGTATTATGGTAACTATAGTTGGATTGATCTTCCAAATTAGATGGAGTTTTCTAGTTCAGAGGGAGAAACTATGCAACCTAATAAACAATACATTCTTGATGGATGTAACAAAGATAGCATCTGTGTTAAAGGCATCTTTTCCTTTCCTCAAGTACATGTCTAAGAGCTAACAAATATTCTTGAGGTAAGTACTCCTAAAGACTCTAACTCCACTATATTACTTGTATGAACTTACTCTTTATCTCCTAGATAAAATCATGGTAAACCACCTGATAGGTACTCTCTAGATGGAAAAGAAAAATATGCAATCATATATTATGTCTCTACTCACAGGCTATCATTACAACACCAAACCTTTGTGAATCAAATGGTAGCATTAAGTTACCTACTAAAGTTGAATAAGCCTTATAAAATCCAAAATGGCAGAAGCAATGCAAGTTCAAATGGATGCACTATAGAAAAATGGCATATAGAGCATTATGTCTCTTCCACCAAGAAAGAAACTAGTCGATTGCAAATGATATTCAATTTTAAGCATAAAATTGATGGAAAAATTGATAGGTATAAGGCAAGGTTAGTAGCAAAGGAATATACACAGTCATTTGGCATTGACTACTAGGAAACTTTTGTTCTCGTTTCAAAGATGAACACTATCATAGTTTTATTATCATTAGCATCATATTTTGATTGGTTGTTGAAACAATTTGATGTTAAAAATGTTTTTTTGCTTGGAGACTTAGAAGAGGAAGTATACATACATATTCCTCCAAGTTTTAATACTTTTCAGCTTAGTGACAAGGTTTGCAAATTACAAAAAGCATTATATGGATTGAAACTGTCACCAAGAGGATGGTTTGGAAAATTCATAGATGCTATGAAAAGAAATGGGTATCACCAACCAAACTCATATCATACCTTGTTCATTAAATGCAATAGTGATAAAGTTACTCTTCTAATCATCTATATGGATTATATGATTGTAATAGGTAATGATATAAAAGAAATAAAAAATCTGCAAAAATATTTATCTTCTGAATTTGAAATGAAAGATTTAGGAGGAATAAAGTACTTTTTAGGGATTGAAGTTGCAAGATCTAAAAAACATATATACTTGATCTCTTATTTGAAACAAGTATTCTAGATTGTAAACCTGCTCAAACTCCTATTGCTCAGAATCATCACCTTGCCATTTATCCAAATCAAGCTCCAACAAACAAGCATCAATATCAAAGGTTTATAGGGAGGTTAATATATCTATCACATACACAACTAGACATTGTCTATCCTGTCAATGTGGTAAAGTCAGTTTATGCATGAGTAGAGTGAGGATCACATGGTTGTTGTTATATAGATTTTATGCTATATAAAGGAATCCCCTAGAAAAAGGTTAACCTTTAAAAAGCATGAACATATGGAAGTAAAATGGTATACATATGCAAATTGGGTTGGGAATATTACAAATCGTTGATCAACCTCTAAATACTTCACATTTGTAGCTGGAAATCTAACAGCAAGATCATTAGTTGAGGCAGAATATAGAGGCATGGTTCACGGAATCTCATAACTCTTATGGATTGGATTGTTGTTTATTGAGATTAATGTCACACCTAAGGAACCTATGCTTTTGTATTGTGACAATAATGCAGCTCAGTAAATAGCTAATAATCTAGTATAACACGATCAAACTAAACACATTGAAATGGATATACACTTCATTGGTGGACATTCCTTATGTTCAATCTAGTAAGTAGTTAGCAAATGTTTTATAGCTTGCAGTCCCTGTGGAAGTATTTCAAAATCACTAGACAAGTTGGACTTAGAAGATATATTCGTAGCAACTTGAGGGGAAGTGTCTGCATGATACTAGGGATATTTGTATGATTTTAGGGAGATTTGATATTAGCATGATATTAGGGATAATTGAATGATTGCAGAGATATTTGTGATTAGCATAATTGTAGGAAAATAAGTGTAAAAAGTTTCTTGATTCATGCAATCCATTAATTTAGGATTCTTACCAAACTTGTATCTTGTAAATTGTAATCCTCTATATATATTTTCTCTTTGAAAGAAGAATTCAAATATAGAAACCTTATACGCAAATTCAACTTTTAGCATAATGAAGAGTATATTTTCTATTTGTATTGTATTTGAGGCTCAAAGCCATTATATACATAAGTATTGGGTGGCTAATGATACAAAAAATAATTAAAACAATAAGGGTACAATTGAAAGGTAATTTCGGTAGCTTTTTACTAGTTTACAATATATCGCTACAAGGGATCCATTGTATAAGGCTAAATGTGCAAATTAATCTCTAAACTATACGTTATAGAGCAAGTTACTCCCTCAACTTTGATTCAGTGCAAATAAGTCATCGAACTTTAAACTCAGTGCAATTAGGCTTCTAAAACCAGAACAGTGAGTCAGCTTGGTTTGATAAGAGGTGACTCGCTCTATAAGATGTAGTTCAGGAGTTAATTTGTACCGAGTTTAAAGTTCGAAAATTTATTTGCACTATATCAAAACTAAGGGGTGACTCGTTGCATATGATATAATTAAAAGGCTAATTTGCATATTTGGCCTTGTATAAATTTTGAATCTCAAAATACTAGTATAATAGGTCAAATATCATGGAGCAATTTGGTCTTAATTAATCACTCATTTTTTTATTATAAATTTAAGGTTATTTAATAGCTTTTTAATTCTAGTACAATTTCTAAAGCCTGAATTATATATGAATTTAGATCATGTTTGGTGTATAGAATAATCATGGAAAAGAATAATTATTCTATGTAAAATAACTATTTAGGTTAAGTCATATACATCCATTAAAAATGTTCTTTTTTACCATTTAGCCTCTTGCAACTAATTTGCACCGAATTTAAAGTTCGAAAATTTATTTGCACTATATCAAAATTGAGAAGTGACTCGCTGCATATGATATAATTAAAAGGCTAATTTGCATCTTTGGCCTTGTATAAATTTTGAATATCAAAATACTAGTATAATAGGTCAAATATCATGGAGCAATTTGGTCTTAATTAATCACTCATTTTTTTTATTATAAATTTAAGGTTATTTAATAGCTTTTTAATTCTTGTAGAATTTCTAAAGCCTGAATTATATATGAATTTAGATCATGTTTTGTTTATAGAATAATCATGGAAAAGAATAATTATTCTATGTAAAATAACTATTTGGGTTAAGTCATACATAGCCATTAAAAATGTTTGTTTTTATCATTTAGTCTTTTGCAACTAATTTGCATCGAATTTAAAATTCGAATACTTATTTGTACTACATCAAAATTGAGAGGTGACTCGCTGCCTATGATATAATTAAAAGTATAATTTGAATATTAACCTTGTATAAATTTTGAATTTCGAAATACTAGTATAATAGGTCAAATATCATAGAGCAATTTGGTCTTAATTAATCAGCCATTTTTTTATTATAAATTTTAGGTCATTTAATAGCTTTTTAATTCTAGTACAATTTCTAAAAGCCTAAATTATATATGAATTTAGATCATGTTTGGTTTATAGAATAATCATGGAAAAAAATAATTATTCTATGTAAAATAACTATTTGGGTTAAGTCATACACAGCCATTAAAAATGTTTGTTTTTACCATTTAGTCTCTTACAATGATTTTTGGTCCATTTAGTAACCTGAACTTCATTTTTTGTCTACTTTGTCATCTGTCTGATTTATAAAACCAAACATATGATCTCTTGTTACTAACATAACACAATTGATAAAGTCAAATATTTTTTCTTATTATGTCAGCATTAAGGGGCTACATGCATGTTTTACAAATTGGACATAAGGTAAGATAGACCAAAAAAAAGTTCAGGTAGTTAAATAGGTCAAAAATCGCTTTTAAGGGGCTAAATGACAAAAACAATATTCTCGGAGGGCTGGATGTAACTTAAATCTAACTATTTCATGATTTAGTTCAAAATTAAAATAGTGAATACCAATTCCACGGATTTGTTATTTCTTAATTTTGTGAAATACGCATTTCATGATAATACACATTTTCATGATAAATGCTACTACCTCCACCTCCACTACCATCACGAGTCACCTATCACCACCGCTACCATTATCACCACTGCTAAAGGTGTCAAAACGGGTTAGTGGGTCATGTTCGTATCGATCTGCTCGAGTGACACAATTAGGGTCAACATGAACAAGACATTAAAATTAAATGAGTTACATAAACACGACACATGTAACACGTTTAACTTTTGGGTTGTATTTGGATCATAAAATCCGATAAGAGTACAATACGATTATACTTTTTTGAGTCATTTGGCATGACACGATACGATCCGACACAACACGATTATACTTTTTGGATCATTAAACACGATACGATTATGTCTTTTTGAGTTATTTAATACAAAAATGATATTTATATATTATTTTTTATAAAATGACACTATTAACCTTGATATTTCAGTAAATTTACACGTATTATAAAACGGGTTGGGTTAGGTTGACACGACACGATACGAAAAAAAAAATAAACTGTAAGGAGTTCGCGTGTCAACCCATTACATAATACGATTTGAACCGTGTCATAAACAGATTGACCTGTTTATGAATTGAACTCGTATAAATTCAACACTAATTTGCTAATTTTACGTATTTTGTGTGTCGAGTTCACGTGTCATAATCCATTTTGACACCTCTAACCACTGCTACCACCACTACCACTTCCAACCACCACCACTTTTACCATCCACCATCATTGCCATCCATGCATCTATCACCACCACCACCCACCACCACCATAGATCCATTACCACTAATTATCACAACCATCGTTACTATTATTACATACATATTAATATAATACTATATCTAGTAATAATTTCTGCATAGAAATATTTAATTTAAACTCATGAATCAAAATACGAAATAATAATTATTTAGAAATAATTATTCTATTTCTATCCATTCTATTCTTTATAAAATGATATTCTATATTTTTATCTATTCCATTCTATAAACCAAACATGACCTTAGGAGGTAATAAGTTAATTAATGAACATGGATCACTGCATTGCTCCAGTAATATTGTGATGTATCTAAAATTGTACACTTTTTTTTAAATAATGGGGCACATATTTTTGATACATAAATAAATAACTATAAATTAAGTATTTGTTAGGAGAAATTTTTAGATAAATTATGTCTATCATATTATCTATAAATTAATCAAATTATTTATTGATATATATGCATATTATATTTATACTGACCAATAAAAATAAATCAATTAAATATATATTAATAAATAATTAAATTAGTTTATAGATAATATAGTAGATATTTCTAACGTAAGAATTTCCCGTTTGTTAGATTAGATGTCATCGTTACTTAGCAGAAGCAACTAAGAATAATTAATGTAATCTAATATTTGACCTGTGGAATATAGTTTTAAGACCAAAAGAGACAATTACTTAATGGCTGAAAGAAAGAAATGTTAAAAAAAGAAAGAAATCTTTGCTTACAGACAACAAAAGTAAATAAACAATTTCTTGGATCCACTCTGATAATTTTGAGATTTGAAAATTGTGATGATTGTTGATTCCGATTGTTCATTGTCGAAAGCAATCCAGCAACCAAAACCAAACCTACTGGTTCACCAAACAATAATAGCAACAGCTAATCAACCGTTGTGATTGCGAGAGAGCAGAAAGCAAGGAGTGAGAGGGACTTCTCCTCCACCATTTTTGTCAATTCTTCAAGCAAACTCTTCTCTCCTATGGGTGGATGTTGTTTTTGGTCTTCTTAGTAATATTTATGACCATGCCACTTTGATCACTGCTCTCTCGTCGTTCTCGCTTGACTTCTCTTTTCTTTTCAGGTTGATCGAAGATTTGAATCAATGTTTTGTTAATGTTGTTGTGGCGTTGGCTTCATTGATCTTACTACGTTTCTTTTTTTCTTTTTTTTTCTTTTTTCGCAGTTTTCTGGGTCCGAAATATGGTGATATCGGGCCCAATTACGCCAGGACAGGTGCCTTTTTATTCAGCATTTGTTTTGCCATTCTTACTGTTATTATTTCTTGATGCATTTGTTGAATGATCATTACAATTGAATGTGGGAATGGATTTTTGGAAATTTCGTTTAGAATTCGGTGTTTATTACATGCTTAATTAGTCAAAGTTTGAAGGAGAAATATACAAACCGGAACTAATTTCAACTGTAATGGTAGTTTCTTGAGTTGTTATAAGACATTTTTGAACTGATATTTGCATCTTGTTATATATAAAGGAAAAAAAAAGTGGTGATTCAATTGATGAACAACTTGCTTTGCTTAGCAAAAACCCTTGCGATATATTTATTTAGTTCAGGGAATTAGGCTTTAGTTCAGTGAAATGCTCCACAGATACTCTATTATAGGTTCCATAAGCTAGGGATGCGATGTATACTTTGTTTTGCAATCTAATTGTGAAGGGTACAAGAAAGTACTATTGACGCTTTATTTGCTTACTAAATGATGCAAGAAAAAAGAAAAAAAAATTAAATGAAGGAAAATAAGAAGTGAGAAAACAGAAGTCATTAGGAAATTCGATCTGTTTTTCCTATTCTGTCACTGTCAAATAGTTTTTTGTATATGGTACAGTGTGAATAAAATATTAGTCAGTTAAATTTCATTAAGCTTATGTCTCTCCATTCCCCATGATTTCACAACAAATTGGTGTGAAATTAAAAGGGGCCTTGAAGGGAAATTGGGAAATACAATATTCCCTCATTTTGTCTTCTTTTGTCTTCTCTTTTTAGCACCCAAACAATGGAAAGAAAGTGAATCTTATCTAACTTTTTTTTTTCCCACCCATTTCTGTTGAAACAAACTTGGTGTAAAGGAAACTGTGGGACAGGATGTTCACTTACTAAAACAGAAGGGAAGAGAAAACAGAAGGAAAATCCTTATTGACTTCAATAGTTCATGGAAATTCAAATATTACAACTTAGAAAGTTCTGTTTAACATAGGAAATGCTGAATGGGTTAATTTTATTTTCTTTTTCCCCCCTTTAATCTCTCATTTTTCCCTTTTCATTTGAGCACCTGAATAAAAGAAGTTATATTGATTTATTTCTTACTATTTAGTAAAGGGTAATTGTAATTTTGAATTTCTGACATGTACAACTAGAATTTTGAGAATGGTCTTAAATGCTGTATTAAGGATTGCCATTTGAGTTGAATATCTGGGTTTCTCGCTTCTTAAGAACATACTGGTCTGCTCTCAAGAGAGTTTGTCTCATGTAATGAGAAGAAATTGTTACTTCTAAAGATTTTTGAGATAAATGGGTTCTAGTGCTCCAGTTTTATCTGTTTTATTTCCTTTTGGTTTGTTAAATCTAAATTGAAGATAAATTCATAAACTCCATTGTTATTGCTATTTTTTTCGCAGTAAACTGTTCAGATTGTCATAGATTTGTTAATTACAAGTATTGCAAGCTTTTGGTTAACTTTTGATGGCCTATCTTCATATGCTGTGCTACTAATACATGCAACATGGATTTGTTTATATTATTCAAATTTACAATTTTTTCGTTTGTTGCTTCTTTGTTTTATTTTACTTGTTGATTTATTTTTTGGTAGTTGTAGGCCTTTGCTTAGCTCTTTAATTGTCAGTGACATGTCTTATGAAAATCCTTTCTTTATCATGTTCCAGGTGTCCTTTTTGCTTGGAATTATTCCTGTTTTTGTTGCATGGGTATACTCAGAATTCTTAGATTACATAAAATCATCTTCTCCTTCCAAAGTGTAAGTTCCTTTCCTCTGCCATTTGAATTGATGAATTGAGCTTAATTCTGATTGTACTGACCAACATGTTCCATGCTGCAAAGATGGAATACAGATCCTTCTCTTTCTTCTGCTCCCCATCTCTTTTTCCTGTCTTTTTCTTTCCTTGTTTGCCTTTAAACTTAATGAACCCATGATGATATTAAATTTTGGTTTATGCAAAGCGAAGTAGTAACTCACTTATAAAGTGATGAAATTTCTGATTCTTTAGAAATAAAAAACTGGGAGGAGAGGAATTGCTATTGTTGTTTTATTCTTTCTTTTTTTTTTTTTTACAGTTCCCAAATGCACCCATGACACAAGGAGAATATTTACCACTTCACCTACGCTCTTAATATGTGGGGACAAATGTTATTATAAATTGTCAATGGAAACAGGAGGAGCAAGCCAATTTGCTCCATATAAGAAATTCATTATGAAAAATATGTATTTTTACATTTTTATTTTCTGATTTTGATCATTGGACTATCTGAATTGCAGCCATTCAGACAATAATCTAGTTGAGTTGGAAAAGGAGGCAATCAAGGAAGATGATCGTGTGGTTTTGTTGGAAGGAGGCCTTACTAGAACATCATCTACAAAATTTCATGGTGCAACCATCAAAATGAACTTAATCAGGTTGATTAATATGTTTATGCAGCATTCTCAACTGGAGTATTGCCTTGTGTATCCTAAAATATTTTCTTATTTATGTTAATCTTGGTCTACTAGGTTTATGACGATGGATGACTCCTTCTTGCTAGAAAACCGAGCAACTTTGAGAGCCATGTAAGCTAGTATGTTGTGGATGGTGATACACATCAATCCTAATATATAATTTTCCCTAATGTTTTTCCTTTATAAATTCATGTAGGTCTGAATTTGGAGTAATTCTAATGTATTTCTATATAAGCGATCGCACAAGCTTGCTGGGAGACTCCACCAAGGTTTTCTCACTGTTCCTTGTTAATGATTTTTGCCTTTTTTATGATATTATTTCAGATGGCTTTACAATAAATGCTTTTTCAAATCTAATAATTTATGGTGGTTCCATGAGAGCTTTAATTATATTCTTTTAAATTGTCAATATATTATTTTTTGGCCAAATTTTGGTGCTTCCTTCCAGTTGCCATCTGTGGCCGTCATTGTACAATATAAGTTGCATTTGTTTGTAAGTATATATTTATTGCTAAGTGGCCATTTCTCTGCCTACTTAGGCATTCAACTAATATTCTGTGATGCACAGAATCGTACAACTTATTTACCTTTGCATATGTCCTGTCTCAAGTTGATTATAAAATTACCACATGTAAGCAATTGTTTGAAGCAGCAGTGCATTATCGATAACAATACAAGTGAAAATGACAGACACCATTATTGGTTGAAATATACTGCCTTCTTCCCTGAACTGCAAATTAAACAAAATTGCAAAGGGAAAAAAAAGCATCATATTTTAACTGAAATACCAAGTGCTGATGTGGAGTTTCTGAAAGAATTGTTCTCTTCTACATGTGTTGATGCTGCAATTTATGGGACATTATTGTAAGTATTAATTCTTCATTATTTTTTTGGGTCCTCCTCGGACAGAATTACAATCGAGACCTTTTCCTCTTCCTCTACTTTATCCTCATTATAGTATCAGCAATGACCTCATTCAAGAAACACAATGACAAATCAGCATTCTCTGGCAAGTCCATACTTTACCTTAACCGCCATCAGACTGAAGAGTGGAAAGGATGGATGCAGGCAAGGTTTTTTTTTCTTTTTTCTTTTCCTATGAACTCTGTAACTTGTACAGTAAAATTAAGGCTAATCTTAAAGAAAATAAACTTAGTTTACATATCATTTTTACCCTTTTGTACATTTACATTTGCCCTTGTTTTTGGAGTAATCACCAAAAATGTGTTTGTTTTGAGTATGCATAGCATGGTGCTACTTTTTCTTTGGATAACATTATTATTATTATTATTATTATTTTTTTTAGTGTCTTGGAGTTTTGATTTTGTATATTAACTTTTCATCTTCTAGGGCATAGAATCTCAATTTTGATAAAACGTTGCTAACTATAAAATCATTAGTTGCAAAACACTACGATTTGGGTTTTCAACAATAGTTTTCATGGAAAAACCTTTGTACATGTTATCAATATTTCTATGTTTTTGTTAGATATTAGATTGTTTCCATTGTTTGTTCTGTCTTTGAATGATAAAAGAGATTCATTGTGTGAAGAATAGCTTATTATGGCCTTTGAAGGTGCATTCGTCCCTGTTTCAGTTCTTATTTTGTTCTTTTTGTCCTTTTTCCTTTTAGCAGGTCCTATTCTTAATGTACCATTACTTTGCCGCGACAGAGATATACAATGCAATACGTGTCTTTATTGCAGCATATGTTTGGATGACTGGATTTGGCAATTTTTCATATTATTACATTAGAAAGGATTTTAGCCTTGCCCGCTTTACTCAGGTAATACTATGTGATGCCTGTCCTTATATCATTGTACATGTCCCAATAAGAAGATATGAAACCCCCAACCCCCTTCTCTTCTCCTTTTTCTGTTTATATATATGTGAAAAGTGATTTTAATATCTATCATCTGGTGCAGATGATGTGGCGGCTCAATTTCCTTGTGGCATTTTGCTGTGTTGTTCTCAACAATGACTATGTGCTGTATTACATCTGCCCAATGCACACACTATTCACTCTAATGGTGTATGGTGCTCTTGGCATATTCAACAAGCATAATGAGAGTGGCTCCGTGATGACTGTGAAGATACTTTCGTGCTTTCTTGTGGTTATCTTGATTTGGGAGATACCTGGAGTTTTTGACATTTTCTTTAGTCCTTTTACATTCTTATTAGGTCAGTACCTGAGATATATAATCTTTTTGATTTGCAATTATTTAATTGGTGTAATTTTGTACGGAGACATGGTAAGCTTGCCTAGTCAGGTTGTTATAATCTAAGTGGAACTGAGACCCTTTTGAGGTAGCTTCGGTTTCTTGTTATTTGTTTCATTGTTTATATTGTTATTCTTAAATGTTGGGGCATTAATTTTGCATTGTTCGTATCTGATATTCATATTGACCCATTGTTGTTTTTTATTCGGCTGCCCTAGTTGCGGCTATGATAGAACAAAATATATATATATATATAGTTCTAACTGCAAACAAGTAGAGTTATTTTAAGATTTTGGATGGCATGTTTGCTTCTCAGTTTTGGATATGAACAATAGTTGTTTTCTCTGGCAGGGTATACTGATCCTGCTAAGCCAGATCTTCCTCGACTTCACGAGTGGCATTTCAGATGTGGACTTGATCGCTATATTTGGATCATTGGAATGATATATGCATACTACCACCCCAATGTAATTACTTGAACACTTGGTCATCTCATGGGTTTCCTGATTGCTCCAGCTTCCAAAATTTTTTTCGAAATGCATTAAATTTTCAGGTAGAGAGATGGATGGAGAAACTGGAGGAATCTGAAACCAAAAGGAGACTCACAATCAAAACAGGAATCGTGGCAATCTCCTCATTGGTGAGCTGCAAAATTTTTTGAACTTATTACTACATTATTTGATTATAGACACTTCATTATCTGTTTTTCATTTTCTGATTGTTGTTTCTTCTCCCCAAGGTTGGCTTTTTGTGGTATGAATATATTTACAAGCTGGACAAGGTTACATACAACAAGTACCACCCCTACACATCTTGGATCCCCATCACGTATGTACCAACATTATTTTTGTATATGTAATTATTTATTTAACATTTTCAACGTGAGTTATGAATTAGTTATATGATATATTATTTTGATCTGCTTATTGTGATTCCAGTGTTTATATCTGCTTGCGGAATTCCACTCAGCAGCTCCGGAGTTTCTCTTTGACACTCTTTGCGTATGTTTTTTCACCCAAATAATTTTACCTCATTATGGAATGATTTCTCAAAATTTGTGTGATTATTTATAAATAATCTGTTTTGAAATTGCATTCGGTGCTTGCTCTCATTCTGTTGCTCTATCTTCACAGTTGGCTTGGCAAGATAACTTTGGAAACCTATATTTCACAGTTCCACATCTGGCTGAGGTTCGAAGACTCATCATTTTCCTCTACTCCACCCTTTTTCTACGATCTTTTTCTTGTCATTTTCACTGCCACTCAAAAGTTAACAATGTCTAAATTGGAAAGAGGAAAAAAATCATTCCATTTTGGTTATTACTTTTCTCAATTGGATGGTCTGAAGAAAGTTCTCTAGTAATGCTTGTATTTACTTTGGCAATTGCATATGCTTTGATATACAAAATCTCTTCTTGGCTTGAATGAAGCGCTCTTATGAGGAGTGAGGACCTCCTGAGTTGAACAAATTAAAAAAAGCAAAAAAGTTTGTTCATGAAAAACGTATTTATTAACATGGTAGCAAGGGAATAGTTTCTGAGAAAACACGGAAGAGCGAAAGAATTTACATGCCCCTTATTCCAAGCCAGGACAATGCAATTTCTAACTTCTTTTAGGTTCATGCAGATCAAACATGTCCAACGGACAGCCTAAGTGGCTTCTTTCTATTATACCAGAATATCCATTGTTGAACTTCATGCTGACAACTGCCATTTATGTCTCAGTAAGCACATTTTCTTATCTCGTTGACCCTATGATGTTTTGAGAGCCAGTATTTTTGTGTCACCATCTTCACTTTCTTGTGCAGGTATCTCATAGGCTTTTTGAATTAACCAATACAATAAAGGCAGTGTTCATACCCACGAAAGACAACCGGAGGCTTTTCTATAATTTTGCTGCGGGGGCAGCTATTTCTCTATTTTTATATGTTGTCTCACTCGTTCTTCTTCAGATCCCTCATTCTTATGTAAGTTTCTTAATGCAACTTAATAGTCATCATTAAGCTTAATTCGATATATAGGATGCATAACTGCTGAGAGCTTGTGGAATTTTTTCTGAATTTCGTTGATTTATTTGTGTTTAAGATTGGGATTCGGGAATTGAACAATCAAACCCTTGATGCAGGCCTGATGCAAAGAGACTAAAAAGAGAATATACATAGAGGTTTTTTTGTTGAACATACAAAGAAATACAGAAGAATCAAAATAAGGGAAATTGAAAAATATTGCTTGGAGTCTTAGCAAACAACTGTGCGTTTTCAACTAACCTAAGAGGGGAAAATGTCCTTTGATGCCATGCGAGAACTGAGTCCTGATATTGGATTGGCCTTTGGGAAATCAAGCAGCATACAGGTGAAGACAGGAAAGAAATTCTTTTTGTAAAATTGCGTACCGTTATATATATATGTATTTTTATGTGCAATTGATGAAGAAATTGTAGGTGATTGTGACATAGTTTTGTATTTTTGTCATTGAAAGAATTGAAGAATCAACAAGAATGCATTTTTATTGCAAATCTGTATTCCTACTTGTTTAGTGCCATTAAGAAATTACGTATGAAAAGTTGATATAGTTCCTGCAATTTTGTTGAAGTTTCATGAGCAAGGCTCTTATCAGTCAGTTTGCAACCAACTGGTGCAAGAATAATAATATGCAACCGATGCAGTTATATTAAATTAATTATCACTTATTCTTTAAAAATATTTGCAATTATTTATGAGGGTGTATATGAAATGACATGAATCTCTTACAGTTTAATTAAAGGTTTTGAATTCGAATTTTGGATATACAACTATTTTAAAACTTATGAGGAAGTGTTTTGTTGTCCTTGAAATTTTATTCGGTACGAGTATGATTAATTTTAGTGTATGATTCTAATTAACCGGTTGAAAATACTTGTGGTCTAATAAAAAAAAGTATTTGCAATTACATTAGGCCCATAGAATTAGGTAAATATGTAGTTACATCCCTGAACTTGTCCTTAAGAGCATTAGGGACCAAAAACATTTTCTCATTTAGGCCTAATAAATAAATATTCTTTCTAACTTATTAAAAAAAAGTCAATTGTATTGTACATTTGATGTGTAATATTTGCACACCTTATCTTTTTAATAGTGTTTTTTGCAGCCCTCTCCTATCATAATGAAAGCAAAATGTATTGGTGGCTTGCACGCACTGAACTCATCATAATCAAAAAGGTCAAAAATAAATAAATAAATCTAACCAAAAGTTATGCCTATGTTTCAATTCGTCAATACTTCTTGTATGACTTTGTTACTGATTTTTCAATTTTTGTTTCGATCATGGTATCTAAGCAATTTTCACATAAAAATGTATTGATGCAGATGTTTGAATGCCAAATCATTTGACAAGCTGTCAACTCATGAATACATGTCATGCCATCATCTATAATGACAAAAAATATTCTTAAATTCCAAGAAGTTTGAGAAGTTTGAGTGGTATTTGGACATATTGAAGTGATGATATTATAGCGTTGATATCAACACATTTCACTGAAAATTACTTAGATACCATTTTATGAAATAAAAATTGAAAGATCCGGAACTAAAGTGATAGGAAAAAAACAAGAGTAAAGCAGTGGTACCATATTGAATAAAATTAAATACTTTATTTGTATTATTTAACGAAAGGAAATAGAGCATATTTAACTTTCTATAGGCATTTTAGAACATTAAACATCTGGATTTGTCATTTCTTGATATTTAAATAATTTTTTGTGATGATCCAAGTTAAAATCTCATATGCTCATCTAGGTCACCAAAAGATGTTTTTATACTAAAAAATTGTTAAATGCGTGTATTTATTTATAGATAAACAAGAAAATCTAAGCATATTTCATGGAAGCTAATTGTATTTTAGACAAAAGAAAATACTTATAACAAGAGGATAATACTGAGCATATAGTAGGCCGGCATTGGGTAAAATTGCCAATAGCAAAAACTAAAATGCATTTGGATCTAAGAAATTGGATTCGAACTCTAAACTAAAATCCAATAGAAACCGATTAAACCTTCAATGCTTTTTTCAGCATAATTTTTTTTTTTCCAATGAAAATATTTTAACCTCTCAATATCATACATATTGTACTGATAGTTACAGAAATAAAACGCAAACAAATTGAAGACTTATCAGCAGCAAGAATTTCATTGTTAGTTTTTATTTCTTGCTTTTTCTGCAACTCTATTAATCTCTTTCCTTTAAACTTGTTCAAATTTGACATGGGAGAAACTCAAGAGGTGCAACTTCGAATCATGGGTAAGCATCCCCTTCTTCTTCTTCTTCTTCTTCTTTTAGTTTTCATTTCATATCAATGAAAGTAGATGGATATACAGTTGATATAATTGTGTATAATTGCTGATCGATCATCTTATAAATTAAAGAACTTCTCCAATTGCCTTTACCAATCTTGATTAATCTATTCGCAAAAGCAATGATATCATATCTCTTGATTTGGTTTTTTTTTGTAAGCATATTATTTTATTTATAATGAGGGGAAAAACCACCTTAACAAAAGGTTAAGGTGATGAAAAAATTCATTTCTAAAACTAAGTAGACGAACTTGAACAAGACATTAGTTCCTTGTTTCAAGAAGAACAAACCAAAGAAGAACATAACAAAGAGAGAAGAACAAACCAAAACCAAAGCTATTGGAGAACAAAACAAAGATAAGAAAGCCATAAAGCACCAAAAAAACAAAACCAAAGAGGATCCACATGCATAACCAAGTAACAAAACTAACCAGCGTGCCCATGTTGAAAACCTGTAACTGTGCTGCACATGCAAGTAATTTTTTTATACTTGTTTGTCCAACATCTGATGCTAGCGATGGAAGAGATGTTATACGGAAATTGGGGATGCATAGCTCTGAACCAAAGGTAAACCCGCTGGAAGATTAATCGAATAATTTGTTGTTGATTAATCAAATTGTTCTCAAAAAGCAACTGATTCCTAGCTAGCCAAATTGACCACATGATTGCAAAGAAAAGTATACACCAGAAGCTTGTTTGAAAATTTCCACTACCATAACTTTCCCATATAAAGTACAATTGTGAAATTGTCTTTGGTACTGCTAGACTGACACCCCACCATTGCAGAAAGAAAACCCACATCAGCCAAGATTTTTGATAGTGGATAAATAAGTAGTTAACTGTTTCACCATATTTCCCACAGATGGTACAAGTGTTATTAGAGAGAGTGCTAAGATTCCTTTCAAAGAGGAAATCACATGTAGCTAATCTTCCATGAAAGACAAACCATCCAAAGAGTTCTATACGTCTCGGTAGAAAATTAAGCCAAATATTAGGAATCGCTGATACAGGGACAAGTTTTGAATCCATGAACTCCTTATAATATGTTCGAACCTTGTAAATCCCATCAGTACATAAAATCCATACAACATAATCCTTGATACCATATCTAAGATTTGCAGGTCCAAGGAATATAACAAGTTCCTCTACATGTTGAAATTCACTTCCCCTTAACTCTCTAATCCATTTGAAATTTCATAACCAAGAGCCATTTGACCAAAATCCCATCTCAGCGATAAAGCCATAACGCAAGCTGCTTATAGCATACAAATCTGGAAAAGTAATTTCCAAAGGTACATTATCAAACCAAGCATCTATCCAAAAAAGAATAGAGCTCTGGTCCCCAACATGGTAGGTGATGTGATTATGAACAAACTTTGCAAAGTCATTCATAGCAATGATTATTGACGAAATTCCTTTCCAAATAGCTGAAGAACCAATAGATGGATAGACATATTCAATTCTAGGACTATTATATTGATGATGAATAATAGAGCTCCAAAGCATATCTAAATCTTTATGGAGTCTCCATAGCCACTTCAACAGCAATGTTTTATTGTGAATAAGAATATCAGAGATTCCCAGACCACCATTTACCTTTGAAGTAACTAGCAGATCCCAATCCACACAGTGAAATCCAGATTCAGCCCTGCCTCCACTCCAAACAAATTTTCTTATGTGCCTGTTAATCATATTTGCTACTGATTTTGCCATTTTGAAAATGGATAAAAAGTAGAGTGGGAGCGAGGTAATGCAAGACTTGATAAGGCACAACCGTCCAGCTTGAGAAATGATTTTTTCCTTTCCAAAATGCCAATTTCCTTCTATTTTTGCAATAATCGGTTTCCAAGTTGAGAATTTATTTGGAGAAGATCCAAGTGGCAAGCCGAGATACACAAACGACAAAGCAGATAACTTATAGAAAATAGTGGCAGCTATTTGACTGATGACCTGCTGATTCCCATTAATACCAATAATTGAGCTTTTGAAGAAGTTAATATTCAGCTCGGAAATCATCGAAAAACATCAAAGCATTCTTGCAATATTTGCAAATTCTTCAACAAAAACTGAGTTGAAGATTAGCATGTCATCTGCGAATTGAATGGTAGACACTCAAGGCCCATTATTTGGAAATTGGAAGCCAGTCGTCATGCGCAAGTCAACCATTTTAGTCAACAAGCAAGAAAGAGGCTCCACAACGATAATGAATAGAAAGGGAGATAAGGGGCATCCCTGCTTGACACCATTGAAAAGTTTGAACTCTTGTGAAGGAGTACCATTAACTAGAATCGATGACTTGGAATTATCAAAACGTTCCAAAAGCCGATTATACCATCTTATACCAAAACCCATCTCTATCATAGTAGAAAAGATGTAATTCCACTTAATAGAATCAAACGCCTATTCAAAATAAATCTTGAATAATGCACAGCTTGTACCAGATTTCTTACAATAGTGGATGATCTCATTTACAACTAGAAAACTATCCAAGATCTGTCTACCAACAATAAAACTCGACTGTGTTAGGCTAATGACAGTGCCAATCTAAGAAGCACGGATACGGATATGGCCACGGGGATACGATACGGCGGGACACGGGGACACGATAAATTCTAAAAAATTAGGATACGGATACGGCTAGGACACAGCATAATATAATAATAAAAAAAATTATCCTCACAAATATTATCTTTAAAAAGCAATTTAAATAAATAAAAAACAAATGTTCAAACATTGTTC
>CATIWF010097976.1:0-32241 GCA_949630135.1 Balakata baccata
TTTTAATTTCTATCATTTAATTAACTAATTTTCAATACCTTGTCATCCTTATTTAATTTATAACTTGACACGTGCGACTTGCTCTTATTACGATAAACCGACCGGTAGCAAGTCTACCTCGTGAGCATGTTCTAGCTAAAAAACCCTTTGTATGCATGTGTTTCATGTGAATGACATATAAAATGAATATGTCCAAATGTAATGCGTGTCATAATGCATGTGGAAAAGTCGAGGATGTTACATGAGAAACCTCGTTCGATAATGAAAATATAAATGTTAACTAAGAAGAGTATGCGCAAAGAGAGTGGACAAGACAATCTAGTGCACATTCTATTTTGGTGTTCTGATAGTTTTGTGAGGTCCAATCCTGCAATTATCAATGATACTCATTCTAGGAAAAATTTAAAATATCTTAGTACCTTTTTTGTGTGTGTGCAAATTGATTGTTTATTAATTCCTGCTAATGAATGTTAGTAAAACAAGTGTTTCATTTCCTACAACTATAAAGAATTCAATTATATATCCTTTGCACAAAACCTTAACGTCATTATGGCTCCATGATAAGTTATGATTTTAAACATTATCTTCCATATATATAATTATTAGCAGCCTATCATACTGAAACTTCTTACCTTCCATTATCATAAAAGGGACGTCTATAATAAACACAGTTCATAGTATTCCTCCACCAAAAAGTAAACTTAATATAAAATTGGCCCTATTCATTGACAGAAACCAGTAGATGGGAATGAAATAATGAATGAAAGAAAAGGGCCTACTCCATCACTTCTTTTTGTATTCCGTTCGGCTTCAGACTTTTCTGTGCTCTTTGTGCCTGGCACAATCTTTTTTGCATTTAAATCCACTTCCGCCTTAGGTATACTTCTAATGCCCTGCAACTTGGTAAATATAGAATAATAAGAACACAACCAACATACCACAGGTGCAAAAAAGGAATGATGAAATTGAAGATGTTAAATTATTTATTTCATTCATGCATGAAGGAAAAAAAACAATTCAAACAACAAGGAGCAGCGCTATTTCCAGTCTTGTGATACAGGATCAAATAATATAGAAAAAAAAAGATTTCTTTCCTCAAATTTATTTAAATACACACGCAAAAACTATCACTTTTGTAACAAAACACAATATTATGCTAATGAAGAACCCACCTAATAATGACTGTTCAAACCCTTAAAATCCTTCTTGCCTTTGATTTACAAGTGACAAGGTAAATTAAGCTGTTAAACACAATGTAATAATGTCAAGATATCTCACCAAAGCCTCAAATGTAGGCTTCTCAAGTGATATCTTTTCAAATAGATCCCCGAACACTTCCTTGTGCTGTAATGTCAAAGGAAAACAAAATCAGGCTCTTCCTGGAAAACAAACAAGTTAATTAAAATTGTCTTACAAAAATGAAAACAATAAGGAACCTACATTTGAAACTACTTCTTGGGCAGTTAGCTCAGGCTGGTAGCCCAAACTGAATACTTATTGAGCGAAATAATGAAAACACAATTTCTGAAAAGAATAAATCAAAAGAGGGATCATTTTTTCTTTGGAAGCTCTCTTAGACTGCTAAGATGCAGATTTGGGTGATGGGAAAAGTTGAGAACAAAAGGTTTGATGGACATCTTGACTGTTAATTTTCACTATTTAATGATACTTGAAAGCACAAATAGTGAAAATTGTACATACTTTGTTGTATATTTTTTACCTTTATTATTTTTTGAATAATATGTTATTGTTATAAGACTCGTATAAAAATTAAAGATACATTAATTTTTTTTTTTTGTTGCAAAAACTATTGTCCTAGAGTCGAATGCAGATGCATGATGTATTGGCATAATGTAATAGAAAGCATGTATTTTCTCTTTTTTTTTTCCCTTTTTTTATCAATGTAATTGCGAGCAAGAAATTTCTTTTCCTCAAATCATGGAATAAAAAAATCTGAAGTAACTTTCCTTTTGTTCAAGTAAAGTTTGCTTTTTAATGATTATTCTTAATAAATTGGAATCAATCTTTAATCAAACAGATGAAACAGCACTAAAGTTGAGAAGAAAAACATTGTAAATTATGAAAAGCATTTGATATATTACTGTTACAATAAAGGAAATTTTTAACCTAAAATTCACATGTTGAGTGAAATGCTGTTTTACGAAATATTGAAACTAAATAAAATATTTTTTACACTATAATAAGTTTTACTAATAGCAATTTTTATGATACTAAATTATTTTGAAAAAATTTACGCCGTTCACCAACAATTTAAAGTTTTTTTCAATTTTACTAATAGATTTTTTGCATTTTCATTTTTATTTTTTATATTTTTATTTTTAACTATTTTTTTTAAATACTAGATTTCAATGTTTAGTTAACATATTTTTCATTTAATTAAAACATAAAATGATCAGTTTTCATATTTTAAATATGAATTAATAATTTTATTAGCTTACAAGGCCAATATTTATTTTTATGCATTTATTTATTTATTTTTAATTATTATTTAATTAACCTAATTAGAAAAAAATGTAAACTTGAATTTTATTAATTTAATTATTAAATTAAACCTTGGACTAACATTAATTACAAAAAAAATATGAAAATTTGTATTTAATTAACTTAATTAAGGTTATTTATTTTGGTAAATCTTGGGTAGATTCTTGGATAAATCTGTGTAACTTTAATTTTTATTAATTTTTTTATAAATATTGGATAAATTTTTTATATAACTTGAGTAACTTTAAGTAAATCTTTAATAAATATTTTGTAATTTCAATTTTCATTTTTTTGTGTTAAATATTGAGTAAAAATTGGGTAACTATTGAGTAAATCTTGATAAATTTTTAAGTAAACATTATGTAAACTCAACTTTCATTATTTTTTAGTAAACATTAGATAAATATTTGGTATAATTTGAGTAAACTTTATATAAATATTTGAAAAAACCTTTTGTAAATTCAATTTTCATTAATTTGTGGTAAACTCCGGGTAAACTTTTGGTAAATCTTTATAAATTTTTAAATAAATCTTGTGTAAATTCAACTTTCATTATTTTTCAGTAAAAATTATATAAATATTGGGTATAATTTAAGTAAACTTTAAATAAATTTTTAAAAAATCTTTTGTAAATTCAATTTTCATTAATTTGTGGTATACCTTGGGTAACTCTTGGATAAATCTTGATAAATATTTAAGTAAACTTTGTGTAAATTAAACTTTCATTATTTTTTTTAGTAAATATTAGATAAATATTTGATATAATTTTAGTAAATTTTTGAAAACCTTTTGTAAATTCAATTTTTATTCATTTGTAGTAAGCCTTTGATAAACAGCGATTTTGGATGATTTTAGCATTTTTGAAAAAAAATTTAAACGCTCGGTATTTTGAAAAAAATTTTAAGAGATAATATTTTTATAATTATTTTCTGCTTTTTACTATTTTTGTAAGATTTCCAATTATTTTCCTACAATATAACTAAAGCCAACTATATATATATATATTAATGTCCAAATAATTTGAATGAAACTAAACTTTACCAAAAAGCAAAACATGATCAATTATACTCTACTCAAGAATATTTGAGTAATTAATAGGATCAGTTATATCCATTAATGATTGATTTTTTTTTTCAATATGATAATAAATTATTGATTAAGCAAAGATACAATTGAGAAAATAATGTAAACATATCCACTCCACCCTTACTAGCGCTTCGTTTTGCTATGCTCCGCTCCACCAGTGACAAAGTTAGACCATTTCAGTTACGAGAGTAAAAAAATTAAGAGCACATGTAAGATGCGTAAAGAGTTATAAATTTAAATATAAAAATAAATTTTTAATATCTTTATAAAATAATAATTTTAAAAAATATATAAATTTACATACTATTATATATATTTTTAAAAATTAATAGACCTATAATTTTTTGAAAGTGAATATAGTTATACTGCTGAGTTCCAGCATTAACGTTTAGAGTACACAATAGATATCTATGAGTTTAAGTAGCTACTAAAATTTTTCATAAATGTGTACAGATAATTTTAGATGATAGTCCAAAACCCCACAAGAGGAGATAGACTTAAAAAAAAATGCTATGCTTTAATAGAAGTTGGGTGTTATTTATATATATATATTAAATGTGTTTGATAAAAAATACTACCAAGAATTAATGGTCCACAATTCGCAGCATTAATTGCATTGCATAAAATTTTCCCCATATTCCAATTGAGTTTTAAAATAAGAATTTACTCTACTGCCGAGCCGACACTGGGTTTTGACCGATACAATACCCAAAACCCTAATAGAACTCACAAATTAAGACAAAACGATAGACAACAAAATACGGCCCCCAGTTCCTGTCGTTTTACCGTCTGTTTTCATTTTATCTTAGAGAACAGTGAAGCTAATTCCCTTCATTCATAAATTTTTAGACAGGTTATATCTAAAAATTTCATTTATAAACTATTTTATTTATTAAATAATATATATATATATATTATATTTATTTTAATTAATATAAATAAAATAATTAAATGTATGTTAATAAGTGATTAATTTAGTCTATAATATTATTATATATATAATTTATAAAAGAAGATTGAGTATGAATTCCCTCCCTCCTTTTTTTTTTCCTTTAATTCTTTGAATTTTGTGACCAAACATTTTTAAAATACTAAACCCTAAACTACTTTTGACTTCACTATCCTTCCCAAAAATTCTTACATTGCCTGATCAGTTTATATATATATATACACAGAATGAGAATGAATGTAGATAACTTCACTATCCCTCCCAAAAATTCTTACATTGCCTGATCAGTTTATATATATATATATATATATATATATAGTCATTTATATACAGAATGAGAATGAATGTACATAACTTATTATTATGTTAAAAAAATAATTTCCATAATTAATTTTGTACGATATTTTCAATATAAAAAATATATAATATATAAATAGGATTTTATTAATTTTTAACTCACTTTTTTTTATTGAGTCCAACTTTAAACATAATATATATGAATTAAAATTAGTGTTTAGAAATTAAAAAACTCAATAAAATACCATAATTTTTTTTTTTTAAAAAAAGGAAAATGTTAGTTCTCAGAGACTGGATAACGTGCATATATGTGATATGCATTATAGAAATGTAATAATTTATTCGGAAGTATATATAGTAGTTCAGAGGTGGAAGCTTCCAACGGCCAAACAAAAGTTCCAAAATAAGTAGTGTCCGAAGAGTCAACCTATCTGGTTGTTAATTTAGGAGAAGACAATAATCACATGCATATGCATGTAGTGTAATTCCTCAATCATCACGGGACTCTTGAGATTTAATTTCTCATTATTGCTTAATTGAAATGTGTAGAGCTAGCTGACATCTAAATCTACTTACTCAGAAATTGACCCATTGTTTCTGTCTCTAAAATTACTCTTTTTTGTTCAAGGTCAAGGACCAAACTCATTATATATATTGGAGTGCATGAAATGTCAGGCGATTGAGTTTGCTTGATTAACCCCCGCAATCATCGTTAAATGAAAATATATAGAGTTAAATAACAATTTTTTTTTTTTTGGTGACGGAAAAAAATGTTATAATTTTATTATAATAAAAATATAGCTTAGTGATGAAATTATCATAAATAACACAAGCAAATTGTAGGGCCAGGGGGAATGGGGGATGGGGATCTTTTTGTTGTTTATAAAAGTAAAAGTAGAGTCTCTATCAACCATTGATGCACATATTGCACCAATATTCCACCTTATGCCTTTATTACAATACCCACCATCTCCACCTACTTCTCTTTATTTTTATTTCTGCCCATTAATTTGCTTCTCTCTATTGCTCAACCTTTTCCTTTGCTTCTATCACTATATATATATATATATATGCCACCAAAATGTTATCACCACCCGTAGTAATTAAGTCATTGGTATATTCAAAATTCTAACTATAATTCAGAATAACTTGTTTTTGACTTAATTTGTTTTGACTTGAAAGTATTGCCCACAATGCTATTTCCTAAATCGTTTGCTCTTCCAAAATTGTTCGGTTTCTACACTAGCTACATTCAACTCATCTTATGCTAATATAAGTATATTCTTCTTCCTCAAAAATAAAAAATTTAACTTATATTCAATCCAACTATAATAGGATTTTATGTCTCTAAATTAATTTATACATGTTTTAATTATATACCATAAATAGTAAACTTGCATGCATTAAAGTTTTTATTTTTTTTAGCAAATAGCAATATTTATCTGTGGCCAGAAATTCTTTATAGCTTTTAAATTTAAAAAAAAAATTTAGATAATAAAATAAGTGAAAAGAAAAATAAATATATCTCTCTATATTTAGATTAAAAGAAAAAAAAAAAAAACTGTTAAGATACTCTGACACTTTGGATGAATTATACATTTGTCTTTCAATTTTTACCGTTAGTAATTTATCACAAAATTATTTTTTGGATTGAATTAAAGCAAATTTAACGATAGACGTTAGACACTGGTCTAGTAGTCCTAAACGGCAGAAATGCATAGGACTCAAAGTCAAATCCGACCTCAAGCACCTAGCCACCTGTCTCAAAGCCTTGCCGATAAAATTGGAACGAAGATAATTTTAACGTCTATGACACGTAGGACTAAGTCTTCATAAATGTTGCCACGTGTCCACATTACATTAAATAGCCCTCATCCACCCGCCTACCCGGTCCTTGGTTCATTTTCTCTTTCCCGTGGATAATTACTCCACTGTCCCACTCCTCTCTCTTTCGCTGTAACAACTGATCACCATAACTTTCCGTCGCCGGAACCCTAGTTCATTTCTCAGCTGGGCTTGAAATGTCATAAAGTTTGCAGCTTTATAGTTCCCTTATTCTTCTCTGCAAGTTCTTGAACAACCCAGGAAAACTTTCTTCCTTCAGAGATTTATGGGTTTAGCTTTCTCTCCGCTCCCCAAGAAAGCTATGAAAATCATTTCTCATTCTATCATTTTAGCTTCATTTTTGTGGTCTCTCATTTAGCTAGGTGCAATTGCCTTTTGGTATTCTTTTGGTCCCTTATTTGTCTCTTCTCCTTGTATCTGTGCTCTAAATATTGCCGTTGAAAAGAAAAAAGAGAACTCTTTTTTTGACATTCTCCGTTTTTGCTCTCTAATTCTTGGCAAGGTTGAGACTTTAGCTTTTGAACCAACAAGCATTCGTTATTAGCCTCTCTATTGCTCCATTTTCGTGTATTTTTTAGCCAAAACTTAAATGGGTTTGTAGTGATTCTTTATGCTCCTTGTTGTAGCAGAGAGAATGAAGCTTGCGATGGTGTTGAACTTATTAGCATTCCTGGTTTTAGTTTCACATTGTGTGGGATCTATAAATCCATCTCTAAACGATGATGTGTTGGGTCTGATTGTGTTCAAAGCAGACCTTCAAGATCCAAAAGGAAAGCTTTCATCTTGGAATCAAGATGACGATACTCCCTGCAACTGGGTCGGAATCAAATGCAATCCGAGATCCAACAGAGTCGCCGAACTCACTCTCGAGGGCTTCTTTCTCTCCGGTCGGATCGGGCGTGGACTGTTGCAGCTTCAGTTTCTCCACAAGCTTTCATTAGCAAGAAACAACATTACTGGAAGCGTTAGCCCCAATCTTACTCGCCTTGAAAACCTCAGAACTATTGATTTGAGTGAAAACAGTTTTTCTGGGTCGGTACCAGATGACTTTTTCAAGCAATGTGGGTCTTTAAGAGCCATTTCTCTGGCCAAGAACAAGTTCTCGGGGAAAATTCCAGGTTCACTGAGCTTGTGCGCTACTCTTGCTTCAATAAATTTGAGTTCAAATAAGTTTTCAGGGTCCTTGCCTGCTGGGATTTGGGGTTTGAGTGCGTTAAGGTCACTTGATTTGTCTGATAATTCCTTGGAAGGTGAGATTCCTAAAGGGATTGAAGTTTTAAACAATCTAAGAGCTATTAACCTGAGTAAAAATCAGTTTTCGGGGGAGATTCCGGATGGGATTGGAAGCCGTTTGCTATTGAGGTCTATTGATTTAAGCCATAATTCACTTTCCGGGTACCTTCCCGAGACAATGCAGAAGCTTAGCTTGCTGAATTTTCTGAGCCTGAGCAACAACAAATTAGAAGGTGAGGTTCCAAACTGGATTGGTGAAATGGAACGCCTTGAGACTTTGGATCTTTCTGGTAATAGATTTTCTGGTCAGGCTCCTAATTCAATTGGGAAACTTCAGTCACTGAAGCTGTTGAATTTATCAGCTAACCGATTAAGTGGGAACTTGCCAGATTCTATGGTCAACTGTGGAAGCCTTTCATCTTTAGATTTCAGCAGAAATTCAATGAATGGCGATATTCCTGCTTGGATTTTTGGTTTGGGTTCTGAGAAAGTTATGCCCTCTGAGGATAAACTTAGTAACTCGGTTCCAGAGCTTCAAACTATAGATTTATCAGAAAACAAGTTTTCTGGTATAATTTCACCTTCAATAGGGGTTTTGAGCAGCTTGCAGTTCTTGAATTTGTCAGGGAACTCTCTTGTAGGTCCTATTCCAGGGACTATTGGAGAGTTAAAGGAACTGGATGTTCTTGATTTGAGTGAGAATATGTTAAATGGAAGTATTCCTCCAGAAATTGGAGGAGCATTTTCTTTGAAGGAACTGAGGCTGGAGAGGAACTTACTGTCAGGGCAAATTCCTTCCTCAGTTGGGAACTGCTTTTCACTGACAACCTTGTAAGCTCTCTTAGCTATGTCTCTTTATTTGCTTTTCTTAATTTGGCGTTTAGATCATAAATTCTGCTTTTTAATTGCTACATCTAAAACGGTTAGAGCCATGAATATGCTCTCATTTCCTCAAATTCTTGGTAAATGATAGCAATTGCTGCAGTAGAAAATTTAATCCCTTTACATCTAAAGTCTGTGCCATCTTTTGAAGATGAGATACATTGAAGAAATATTAAACAGTTGTTAGGATTTGGCATGAAGATTTCTTCACAACTTGAATAAGCGTTTACATTTTAAAGGTTTATTGGTTAATACTTAGATAATGATACAAGGAAAGTTCCTTGATGCTTTGACATTTTCTCACTTAAAGAATATCTTCTATTTGGGTGAAAGAAGATGTGATGTTTTCATCATTCTAACAAAAATTTTCTGTGTTTTTTCTCCCATTACGTAGGATCCTATCTCAAAACAACTTGACCGGGCTGATACCTGCAGCAATAGCGAAAATAACAAGCCTAAAAGATGTGGACTTGTCTTTTAACAAACTCACTGGTGGCCTACCAAAGCAGTTGGCTAATCTTCCCAATCTCTCCTCCTTCAACATTTCCTACAACCAGTTGCAAGGTGAACTACCTGCTGGTATTTTCTTTAACACAATATCTCCTTTTTCCGTCTCTGGCAACCCCGCCCTCTGTGGTGCTGCAGTCAATAAGTCTTGCCCTGCAGTCCTTCCCAAGCCTATCGTTCTAAATCCAAATTCTTCCTCTGACTCTACTCCTGGTGAGATTCCCCAAAACATTGGTCACAAGAGAATCATCCTGAGCATTTCTGCTCTTATTGCCATTGGTGCAGCAGCTGTCATTGTTGTTGGTGTTATTGCCATTACTGTCCTCAATCTTCATGTTCGATCATCCACATCTCGATCTGCAGCTGCCCTTGCGTTATCTGCTGGTGATGACTTTAGCCATTCCTCCACTACAGATGCCAATTCTGGCAAGCTTGTCATGTTTTCAGGTGAGCCTGACTTCAGCTCTGGAGCACAAGCTCTGCTCAACAAAGATTGCGAACTTGGGCGTGGTGGATTTGGTGCAGTATATCGGACTGTTCTTCGAGATGGGCATCCAGTTGCCATCAAGAAGCTCACTGTATCAAGTCTTGTCAAGTCTGAAGAAGATTTTGAAAGGGAGATGAAGAAATTAGGAAAAGTTAGACACCCGAATCTTGTGGAACTTGAAGGTTATTACTGGACCCCATCCTTGCAGCTTCTGATATATGAATTTGTCGTTGGTGGGAGTTTGTATAAGCATCTCCACGAAGGATCAGGTGGACATTCTCTTTCATGGAATGAGAGGTTCAATATAATTCTTGGAACCGCGAAAAGCTTAGCTCATTTACACCAATCTAACATCATCCACTATAACATAAAATCAAGTAATGTCCTTATTGATAGTTCAGGCGAAGCAAAGGTGGGAGATTTTGGCCTGGCAAGGTTGTTGCCAATGCTGGATCGCTATGTTTTAAGCAGCAAGATTCAGAGTGCTTTGGGCTACATGGCACCTGAGTTTGCTTGCAGAACAGTAAAAATAACAGAGAAATGCGATGTGTATGGATTTGGGGTTTTGATCCTAGAGATTGTTACTGGCAAGAAACCTGTCGAGTATATGGAAGATGATGTGGTGGTGCTCTGTGACATGGTAAGGGGAGCACTGGAGGAAGGAAGGGTAGAGGAATGTGTCGACGATAGGCTCCAAGGGAATTTCCCAGCTGATGAAGCAGTTCCAGTAATGAAGTTAGGTTTGATTTGTACATCACAAGTGCCATCAAACCGGCCAGAAATGGGAGAAGTAGTAAATATATTGGAGCTTATCAGATGCCCTTCGGAAGGGCAAGAAGAGTTGGGATGACGAATGTGAAAATATATTCGTAAGAGTAAGGAATTTACAATGGATTATCCGGCGAAGAGGAATCCGGTTTGTTCGATTGACCAAAGAGGAGAAATTTCATTGTTGGAAGTCATTTTTTCCTTTCATTTTCTTGTATTGGTTCTTCCCTTGTTTGTTTTCAGTTTATGCTTGTTGTTCTTCTCAATGTTACAGTCCAGTTACCGGATTCCTTTTCACCGGCTTCCAATCTGAGAACCTTTTGTTTATTGTTACCCCCAATGAATGCTAATTTAACCTTTGGTTTTATTTCTAGTTGAGCTAAAATAGCAGCACAGCAACTCTGATT
The DNA here is from genome assembly GCA_949630135.1 of Balakata baccata. Taxonomy (NCBI): domain Eukaryota; kingdom Viridiplantae; phylum Streptophyta; class Magnoliopsida; order Malpighiales; family Euphorbiaceae; genus Balakata; species Balakata baccata. Next base: position 10,964 of record CATIWF010097976.1, read on the forward strand.
TCACAAAAGCCTGAAACTTTGTCAATAACTTTGTGCTTTACAAACCATGCAGACTGCTTCTTTTAAACTACGTAGACGATTCTTGTTTCTAACCAGCAATCTTCTTTAGGTTCAAGCAACTTGAATTGGTTTGGACAAACATGTGCGGATAACAGCAGGATGATAGAGTTTGTCATTATGTTGTTTGCTCTGTGGAGTATGGATAGATTTCTGAAAAATAACCTTGCACCTAAATTCCATCTAGCTTAACTGAATGCATTGTTTTTTTTTTTTTTCCATTCAAGAGTCTCGAAACCGAGATTTAAGGAGGAGCTCAGTTTTGCCGCCAGGACAAAGTTCCTGGACAAATGAATGCATTGTTAATTGCAATTTCTTTCCTGTGCTCAGAAGGGAAGGGCAAATTCGACTCTTTCAACTCTCCAAAGTCCGAAGTAGAGAGTTATTGGTTTCATTTATCAACATGTGTTGATAATGATAGGAGCATTTAGGGTATTAAAATACACTGCTGCAAGTCAACAGTGATTTTAGAGTGCATAGACTTGCAAGATTCTGAGCACCCACTTTGAAGCAAATAATCCTAGTGCTTAATAGAATAATGAAAAGTGCCATAGAAACCATAATAGAAAAAGTGAGAGGCAAGTTAAAGAAAGAGAGACCCCATGCCTATGAGATAAAGATTTTCAAGATTTAGAAATAGAATATTAAACACTATGATGCTGTCGGAATAGAAGCATTCCTTTTTTTTTTATTTTTTATTTTATGTATTAGAGTTTGGCTTTAGTAACTAATAATCAACTTACTTTAAATGCATTCTTTGTTTTCTTTTCGATTGTCTCATATGTTTATGTTTCCAATGGTTTTTCATAAATCTAAATTAACATTTTAACACAACTACTCTCACATGGGACTCCAAAATTTTCTCCTCCGTCTCTTTAATTGTGATTCAGTATTAAACTGATAATTTCGTATAAAATTCAAGAATTCTAAAATAATTTGCTCCAAAAATAATATAATTTCAAGTAATTCAAAACTTAGATATTGAGAAAATTTTTCATTGTTAATCAAATATTTTATCATTCTACCTTAAAAGGACTGTCCTTAAAAAGAAAAAGGAAAAACAGAGACATCTTTCTTCTTCTTTTTTTTTTTTTAATCAAAGACATCTCTCTCTTTTCAGCGCTAGGGGTCGAAGAACAAAAATTATGATGAGCATGTGCAAGGATTATTAAATATAATGTAAGCAATGAGTTGTGCCGACTGCCAAGCTCAGTCTGCCCTCAGATTTTTATATATGGTTATGGGCCCAATAGAACTTCATGGTTTAACAAGTCATCATCACCTCGCACATGGGCCCTTAATAATCTTCTTTCTTTCTTTCTTTTTTTCTTTTTTTTTAAAATTTCTTTTTCAAGGGTGGAATATTAAAGTCCAGTTGGTTACCCTGATTTTTTTTTTTTTTGAAAAAAAGGTCCCTCTTTTTGTTGTACTTGAAAATTTGTGGAAAAAAAAATCAGATTTATAATTATATTCATAAACAGAAGTGATAAAATAGAAAGCCATGAATAAAATTATGAATAGAGTGGAACGAGCAAGTACAATCTGTGAACTACAGTGTCTGTTAGTTAGCATTTCGCAATCCATTTGTCAATGTTAATGATCTCCATGATCAAAGACCATATCTCAGTTGCATTGCTTAACATGGAGCCAACAAGTAAAGCATGCAGCACAAAGCCCTAAGAGCTTCATTTACGGGTTTCAAATGCAATTGCAAAATTCCATATTCAAATTGCATGAATGTGTTGGTACCTTTCGATTTTGAAAGTTTCCAAGCGTCGAAAAAAGAGAGGTATTTTCAAATAAATAAAATTTATTATTTTATAATAATTATAATTATTAATAATAAATATAATATATTAAAATATTAATTCAATCTTACAAATTGAAATTGATATCAATTATAAAAATAAAATATATTTAAAAATATAATTAAAATTTTGCTTACCATACATGGATGGTGATGCTGTAATAAAAAAAAAATACCGCCATCGTCAGAATTATCAACATGCTTCTTCTTACTTTTTATTATGCCATCACATTAATTAATCAATCACAGAGACATGCTAATTGTGTTTTTAATATGCAACGACTGATGAGAATAAATTGGTGAATTATATAGAACATACTCTAATTATTTAATTCGGAATAATTCAATATTATGATTTGTAATAAAAAAATATAAATATATTTATTATTAAAATTTATTAAATTATTTAATAAAATATTAATGTGAACTTTCCACATATGCACATATAAATATCACGTATATAAAATAGATTTCATAAAAAATTTCATATTTCTCATCACTTTTTTACACTTTTCTTTAAATAAAATATAATCAAATATTCAATTAAATAGTAAAATTTTTTTTGTTGAGTCCATTTATAAGTAAAAATGAACGTTAAATAATTTAATAAATTTAGATAGCATATGTTACAAAAATAAAATTTAAAAAATTAAATGCCGAATTGTTATCCCGAATAAATTGCATAAGAAAATGATTTTGACTTTCTTTCTTGTTTTCTTATTACTTTTGCTATAATATTTTAAAGAATTTCCTTGCTTTATTGAGAGGCGTAATTGATGCTTTTCAGCTTTTGTTAAAGCACAACAGTCGTTGAAAAATAGATGGCGAATGATATTTTGATTGGTGAATGGGGGGCACTGCACTCTTGCCAACATATGCTTCCTCTGATTCTATTTTTTTTCCCCATTTTATCAATGGTTTATTATCATATAATTAGTATCATATCAAAGTAAGTAATTTTAATAATTGACTCATTCCAGAATAGATATATCACTATCCAAAATAGATCGACGAAATGGGATTCAGTTTTTTAATGTATTATTAAAGCAGTTCATAAATAATATATATATATATATATATATTTAATTACAAAAATTATTTTTTGAAAAATTATAACAAATTATTGATCCTATTTACAGATAAGTGGATGAAAATATTTAACAGGGTGATGAAATTTCATTAAAAAAAGTGTAACAAGTTTGATAAAATTTATCTATATATCGAGTTAATTATAATATATGGTTATCTTAGAAAATTGATAACTTATAAATATGAAATTTATTGTGGAAGGTTCTTTCTTTTAGCATGAAAATAAATCACTAGCCAGATCTCTGAATAATTTGACAGACCAAAATTGTTTCCATAGTTGCATCATCTAATTTTCAAACCAACTGCTTCCTTATCAGCATGAACATAATATAGAAAATCAAATATCTTTATATCTTCGTGCTGCTGTAGTTCCTACACTTTCTAGGAGTATTGGTATTTCTTGTATTCTTTTTGCTCTTTTCTTTCCATTTGCTTTTCCAAAAATCTTTCTTTTAATGCAAAGGTTTCTACTTTCTATTCTTTTATTGCTCTAATCTCCCAATCAGGCCCCCAACCATCTGCTTCAGAAGCTTTAGAAGTATGGCCATTAGCTGAAACACTTTCTGTTTGATGATCATTTGGTGATTTCACTTCCTGTGTTTCTTCTTCTTCCCAGTCATCATTCCAACCTTGATTCCACCCAATTGCCATTTCTTCGTCATTAGCTGAGCAGTCGGCTGCTGCTGGTTGCTCCATTTCAAGCTCCTGATAGCGAACTCCATCAACCTGCATTTCATTTTTCCCAATCTTGAAGCATGCCCATGCCCCTCCAGCAATCAGAACTGTAAAAAACAAGAAGTAGGCACCATGGATAGGGGATAATTGGATGACATACTTCTTGTAAAATGCATTATCCAGTCCCATCGATCCAATGTGAATAATGCAATTCCCATTTCCAGCATTTAATATTATAGATGGACTTCCATCAATGTTTGCCAGGATTTTGATCTAAAACAAAGGAAGAAAAGCAAAAGGCATAAGATTAATCATGCAAAACTCAGTTTTGTATGAACCCTTTCTTTTGCAGCCTACAAGTATTATCCTTTAACATAAAATCACTAAACTTTTAATTTCTGTAACAGTAAATCTTTGTGTGTTGAATTTCCAGCCAAGTACCCTTAGTTTGATACAGCCATGCCAATCTGAAATTTTTATAATTTAAAAAATATTCTCTCTCTTCCATGTGGTGTTCGGATGGAAAATCAATACTATAAAGAAATTGCTGTTAAAAAAATTAAAAATCAAGCAATTTTTTCTTTTACAGCTATAAGCCCCTTCATTTTTGCATGAACCTTTTTTTTCTCAACATGTAACAACAGTTTCCTTGCCTCTATGCTGTATTCCCCCAGTAATCCAGTTGCACCCCTAACTATGAAAATTCTGATTTCTGTCAATCACCCTAATGTTTTCTACCAAGGGCAAAAATAAATGGTAAGGTGGGGGTCAATGCTAAAAGAAAAAAATTAACACACAGAATCGGTCTCATAAATTAGTTGACGAGTTAAAAGCTCTAGTTTCGCTCCTTTGTCTACTAAGTCATCTCTGGTTCTCAAAAGGATTAGCAAAAAGATGGAGTTTGGAATTGAACCTTTTTGGCTTGGTGTTTGGATACTTGTATTTCTGAGAAGTTAATGTCAATATCTGATATTGTAACATTAACTTTGAGAATGTCCTCTCCATCATTCTGGACAAGAAGAAACAAGTCCTTGATATCTACATAGAAATAGTAGTATTTCAGTGGTGTTCCCATTATTGGAGAAGGTAGAAAGTAAGAGCAGATGATAAAACCCAAATCCATCATCAAGCATCAATATGTGAAAAATCAACATTCTGTCTTTTGTCATGCGAAATAAATTCAACACAGTCTTCTCTTCAAAGCAAATAGATGAGCAAGCTATCTTTTCAAAGAGTTTAGACAGTAAAAAAAAAAAAAGGTCTAAGAGAAGAAAGAGGTCAAATAAGTTTTGTTCTCAACGAAGTTAAGGTCACTTCATCAATAACTACCATTGGATTATGGAATCAACTGCCATCTTATAATGATAAAAATGTATTTCATAAAATAAGTAACCATAGAGAGGACTGAAGAACAAAGAGCAAAAACAAGCAACTTGAATTAAGAGTGACTTGGATTTATATCAAGAGGAAAGAAATGTAGAATAAAGTCATCAAGCTTGGGATGAATTGATGCCATTCTTATATTAATATGCATTATGTACTTGATGCTTGAATTGAATGAGAATTTCCATACTACTTTTTGTTAATTGGAATAAATGATTATAAATTAAAAAGACTAATCAAAATCCAAGCTCAACAAACAATAGTAGAAGCAGCATTGCAGGCTATGATACCAAATAACCTGCAATTACTTCGAATAATCATCAGCATGATTCAGGAAATGGGCACATATAGTGACAAGGTTCAGGACAAGCAAGCTAAACAAAAGTTTAAAATTCAACAGGAATGATGCACAAAAATCTGAAATTTTAAAATGGAGATAGCATATGGATCAAGATTAACAGTTTCATGAGATTGAGAATATTACGAGTTTATTTATAACACATCAACATGACAAATGTTTCTCATAGGATATGCATCAAAGATAAACTAGATGATGATAGATGCTGATTACTTTAGTAAAAAGAGATGAATTATAAAGCCATCAATGAAGACTGGAGTAGTGAATCTTTCAGCATCTAGTCCGGAAATTTTGGCCATAATGTTAATCCTTCCTCTAGAGATATAAGAATCAGCTGTGACAGGGTAGTACTTATCATTGTGTTTCACTGCCACACTAGAAGAAGAAACTTTAACTTGGAAAAAGCTCAATACACTTTCATTCCAGTTACTATTGTTTAATTAACAAAAACAAATCATTTTCTTGTCAAATTATGTGTCCCAAATTGCAAGTAATAGAAACAAAAATAGTTTGATGATCATCACAACAAGCATAATGCAATCCTATTAAGGTTCAACAAAATACTCAGATTTCTTGAAACCTAATGCCCAGCTTATTCACAAAGCTATGATTCACTTCACCTCAAAAAACACAAATGCCAAACTGTACAAAGAGAATATCCTCCTAACATCCAAACGTCAAAACTTCTAACACAAATGCCCAGTTTTCTTGAAATCTCCCTGAACCTTCTTCTAAAACATGTATGCCTGTGTTAAACACGCATTTGAATTTGACTAGTACATTAACTTAAATCAGGAAAGCAGCTAAACCTCTTAGAATTACACTCAAAGAAGCTAAAACCCACACCAGAAATCCATTGCAAGAGAATCTAATAAAGGTAAAAATTTACTCACCATTAGAAGATGACCTATTCAGGCAAGCAGCCAAGCTTTTCAGGTCATGACAGGTTCTTTTTGAGGAATTTGAACACCTCTCATCAGTAACTGCGACAATGGGTTGTGGGCTAGGGCTAGGGCTAGGGTTAGGAGGTGGAGGAATCTATCCAGCAACCAGAAACACAGAAACATAACATAAAAAAGAAACCAACTGTTCTAATTCCGTAATCCAAATATAGGACAACACATACCTCCGGAGAGTGCCCAATGGCGGCGGAGGAGATATTGGCAATGGTAAATAAAAGCAAGACCATAAGACCAGCTCTGACATTCATAGCTCCGAAACCTTAGAGAAGCCTTAACCTTTTTTGACTGGAGAAGATTAAGAAGCAAGTTGTAAATGAAAAAAGAGGACAAAAAATAATGAAACCCATAAGTCAAAGTCAATGCCGTTTAGAGTCTCTTGTTCTTCTTCCTGGTAGCTCTCTCTTGTTCTTCTCCCCTTCTTTGTAACGTCCGTTCGGATTAGAATCCTCTATGATTACCACTACCATACTCTCTATGGAAGTCAAAGTCAATTTTTTTTTCCTTTTTCTTTCCAAAATAATTTTTTTGAGAACATCTTTCCAAAATAATTAGTTCGGGAAATAGCATTAATTATTGGGAATAGAAATCCTATACGGAAAAATTGTCAAACGCAGGGTCCCACATTTCCTCGTTGCAGTCTAGGTTGGAGTGGACCGCCGCCGGCACCTGAACAACGGCAACGGGAGTCCTAACAAGAACGATAACATTCGCCTGTGTGGCGAAAAACGACATCGTTTTATTTGGCGAAACTACACCGTTTCAACGTTGCCGTCCTTTTTCGTCTCTGGTGAAATGAATTTCCTTTACACTCGCACACTCCATTTCTCTGCTGAAGCAATTTAATGCCCAATTCATCAAAATTAGGGTTCCATTTTTATGTAAATTTAGCTCTGAAATTATGTCTGCGGAGGAAATTCCTTTAAATTCACAGCTTGTCTTCCAAGATGACTCATTGCGCTTCAACTGCGGGCCTCCGCAGCGCCGAGTCGGAGGGGATCCGGGTCCCAAGACCACTACCCGAGAACTCACCGGTTTCATTGACGACAAGCTTTTCTCGACTTCCTCTAACTCCGCCGCTAACGCTAGTGACCGTTACTTCTCCCATCAGGGCGGCCCCGAATTCCCACGCAATATATACCGGGAAAACCGTAATTGGAACGGCAACGGCTCTAGCGGTGATGAATCGGACGGCGAAGATGACGACGAAGACGATGATGTCGACGATGACGACGTTGACGGTGCCGATGGGGACCATGATAATGAAGTGAGGCCACTGGTTGCTGTTGATAATACTCCTAGTACCAATAACAACAGCGGCAATAACGGCAAAAACAGTAACACTGCTACTGCTAACAATAATAATGGTGGTAATATAGAGAAAATTGGAAATGGGAAGCTAAAGCATCAATCTTTTGGTAAGCATAAATTAAGTTCGTTTTTGAATTTCTCATTGCTTTTCTTCCTGGATTCTTTTTTGAGTATTGAATATGTTTTGCTAGTAGGTTCAATTGAGGAGGTTATGGAAGTAAAAGATGGCGGTGGGAGTAGTATAGACCAAACGGGAAATAATGCAGTGAATATAGCAGAACCAGATGGAGAGATGTATTACTCGCAGTATTTGCAGGCGACGGAGGGGTCTGGTAGTGGGGGAAAGGATATGGTTGGGGAGAATGGTTGCGGTTTTAGTGGAAGAAAGGAAGGCTCTTCATTTTCAAGTGAGTCTGGAGAGTCTTTGAGAGCCATTCTATCAGACCCTGTCACGTAAGTCCCATTGGTTGATTAATATTTCGTTTATTTGTCAACTAGGTGGTGTGTTTGAAACTAAGAATTATTTTTTAAAAATATGAGTCGCTACTGTAATTTTGCTCGAGTCAAGGGTGCTTTTTTTGTGCCTTGGCTGGCTTTTCTTTGTTGTTCTGTTTATTTGATTTTGCATTTCCCAATTGCTAGTTTTTTTTTTGGGTTGTATATTTATGCTAGTTTTTGGATGCAGGGGAGCTTTGATGGATGATGCAATGATTTTGCCTTGTGGGCATTCATTTGGAGCTGGTGGATTACAGCATATTATCAGAATGGTTAGTTCTTAGTCATAGTATTTTTTTAGGTAATTGTTCATTTTCATTACCTGTTTAATGTAATATCTGGCACTCAGTAAAAATGTTTGGTTTTGTATATAATAATCATATATTTACCGCTGAGAATTCTATATAGCATTATCAATCAGTTTGCTATGTTCTTCTGTCACCTTATTAGCTAGAAGAAGCAGCTTGTTGGATATTTCAACTGTACTTTCTTTTAACCAGTATGGATTTAACAAATATACAAACGTCTAGATGCTTGTCTATATTGATACTCAGTTATAAGTTTGTTCTCTTTACTGCCTTTCTTTTAATGTGCAGTGATTTTAATTGAATTTTTTTCTTCTTTCTGTTAACCATATTATTCACTATTTGATTCTGATTTCTGACTATTATGTTTAATTTATTGATGAGATGTATGAGATTTATCTTCATGTTATCCTTCTACAAGTAATGCTTAGAGATTCTTCTTTTGCTTGTTTGTGGACTATTGGCTGATTTTTTAAATATGCTGCCTGTGTTGTTCTGTACCAATGGGTATGCATATTTCTGTTCTTACCATTATGCAAATGAATATTGTTTTTATTTTTTGCTACTCCTTTTCTTTTTTCAGAAAGCATGTTATACTTGTTCACAATTAGTATCTGAAGATTCAATTTCTCCTAATCTCTGTAAGTGATCATTTTGTTGCTCTTATCATTTCACTTTAGTATTAACATATCCTTCTCAGAAAGATAACTGGTTTGTCTATTAAAAAGATATGGCAAGCAATAGAGAGATCTAGATCATTGTCACCGAGATAAAGTCGAGTATACACCTCCTCTGAAAAATAACTGGTTTGTCATAATTCCCCTTATTGTAGTCTTTTGTGATTGTACATGTACAGCTCTCCGAGCTGCAGTGCAGGCATTCTGCCGGGAAGATGAGTTACAATTTTATCGCTCATCCAAAAGAAGGAGAGAGAAGTTTGAGGTTTGTCTTATTTGTGCCTTGGAGTTTCTATTTATATGATTCTTTCAAAGACTTGGAAAGTAGTATGTGCATATAAGAATATAGAAAGAGAAAAATAATAGAGCTGCCTATTTGTGTGGTGAATCACAGGGAGTTGAGCTGACTTTTTCTCATTTTTATTTTAGAGCTTGACTAATTCTTACCAACCCATTTTTCAGCACTCTCAATTGGCATATTGCTGTTTTGCTATTTGCTTCCACATCATTTTGTGTCGTTTAGGTCTTATGTACCACTTTTCCATCTTCAATGTCCTTATACTTTTTTTTTGGCAGTTCATCATAGAGAACTATTGTTTTTCTTCCGTGCAGGACAAGGGTGGTTTTGGTGATTCAATTGTAATGGATACACCAAGGGGTCGAGGTGTGCAGTTCCCATTTGCAGTGACAGATCGTGTTATTATAAAGGTTTATTTTCATCCCAAATTGCCCAGTTTTGGTTCTCGCTTCAGTTAGTAGTGATGTTGAGGGATAAAATTCTCAGGGAAACAAGAGAACACCACAGCGATTTGTTGGACGTCAGGCTGTTGTTACAACACAGTGTTTAAATGGATGGTTTGTCACTTTCTTACTCTGCCATAAATTTCATTTCAGCCTGTCTTAAGGTTTAATTTATAGTTGAAACCAATGAAACTTGATAAGGATCGTTTTCTTTTGGCAACCAATGCATTTATCTTTTCTGTTTATTTGCACTTACATTTGATATTGGATGTCTGTTCATTTTGAGTGAAAGGCATTGCTTCTCTGGCAGTGGTTCTTTTGTATGCTTTCCTAGTTTTTTTTTTCTTGGAACAATATCTTTTTTTTTTTTACTAACTAGTATTTCTCTTCCTCTGTTCTTAAGAGGCCCTCCATTTATCAAAAATTAAGCTCATGCAGATACACAGATATTCTGCTGCAAATATGTTTGTTCTGTGAATTTATTTGATCTTGATACAATTGATGTGAAGAAGGATTAAGTAGCAGATCAAATGACTTGTTTGGATCCATGCAGATCCCTCTATCAGTCAGGATTAGAACTTTGGAAATTGAGATATCAGTTTTATGTGGCTGGGCCTGCTGCTGAGTTAGAAATTCCCATATGAAAAATGAACTTGTTCCTTAACTGATGTGCAAGTCATGTGCAGGTATGTGGTGAAGACATTAGACAATGCAGAGAGTGTAAAATTGCAGTATCGTTCCCTCGCCAAAGTTTCGGATGAACCATCATCTAAGGTGATGTCCAACAAGATGGCCACGAATTGGCTCTAGTCCGGACAATACGAAATGAGGTTGCAAGGTGTTACCACAATGCCACGGTTGCATGCACTTAATCTTAATCTAACTCATATGTTACAGGTTTTTTGCTTGCACTTGTCTATATTTTATTCCTTACTGGCAAATATGGTTTATATGAAGGCTTTGTAAATTAGACTAGTCCTATTACAGTGTCATCTGAGGAAACCAGGAATGTGATTTGAGAATAAGAAGTCATTTTTGTTCTGTATATAGGTGCGGCTATCCTTGCATTAATATGCACATATAATTGTCATGCAACAGTTTTTGTTAATAATATTATCAACAGCAGCAACTTCATGCTTGAACTTGCCAAATTATTGTTTTACGATATGACCCACAAGGCACTTGAATGAAAATTTTCAGACATTGTGACTTGATGTTAAAACAAACAAGTGCCGACTTGTACTGGTGCTTAGTTCAGCCATTCTGATGCTGCGCATAGCTCGATTGTCATTGTGTTTAAGCATTTCACTTCTTTGCCCAACACAGGCTTGATAGTTCAATTTTTTTAAACAATTACGTCTCCGTTGTGGTCGGTCAATGCTTCAGTTTGGTTTCCCAAGCAAGCTCTTGCACATTAGCTTCAATTGTTGCCGCACCTGTCTAAACCGTGATATTATTGGACTGAGAAATTGAAGCATATGCTCTTTCATACATTCTTAAAAATTATGACAAAAAAGAGGGGAAAACAAATGTGAGACCCACGCGTATAATAGTTAACCGATGCATGACCCAACACACGTCCATTTCAATACTGCAAACCCGTTACAATTTTGGAATCCAAGCCTATGCAACTGTCTCTAGTAAATAATGAACATACAATTTACTCTTCGGCGATGTAGAGGACAATTTGCTCTTTCCTGCCAAAATCCGTCTCTAAATCCAGAGTTGGAGATTGAGAATTAAACAATGTAAGAAAAGGCAACATTATCATCAAATGACAATTAAAATAATCTAATTTAATTTTGCATTCAGAGCAAAATCACAACCACGAAGAAAATCACACATTCATTATGCAACTAGAGTTCTAACACTCAAATTCTATCACCGTTCCGATATTTCTGAATTAAACAAGAATTGTTAAAAGGGTTCATTTTTCTAATGTTATCAACTTGCTAAACTGCATAACTTTGTAAATCAGTAGTATGATAAATGCAGACTGAAGTTTCCCCGTTCAGAATCAGGTAATCGACCATAATAAGATAGACCGAGGGGATAAAATAATTTGGTTAGTAAGATCAGAAGCACGACACATTCTCCTTTGACATCAAGAAACTGCAGGTTGAATAGATGGAAGCTGCAGCAGCTCTAACTGCTAATTCCCTCTCAGAGCTATCTGCTTGCCCAATTCTGCACCACAGACGATAACAATATGAAAATCAGCTTGTAGATATTCCCAGCATGAGTTAGATTGTTTATCAAGATCTTGCGAAGTTGAGAAATGAATTTTTTTTTTTTAACGTGTCTACAAATCAAATTTATCAGTCGCTTTGACTTTGTATATATACTACAAGAGGAAAAGAACTCTTGCTACCTTATTTTGTTTTGTCATGCACCACTTCAGCATCATATAAGGAAAAAAAGAAAAAAAGAAAAAAGAACAAGAATTTTCCTTGACTAAAAGAACTAGACTCTCCTCAAGCCAGTGAGGATGCATGTTCCTAAATGAAGTTAAGAAACCTACTTTGAACTAATTTTTTCGTTCAATTGAGGATAAAAAAGAGTTCTTTCTATGGGAGTTATATATATATATATATATATATATTTGTTTTTTTCTCCTTTTAGGCTTCGTTTGTTTGTTTTGTGAAAAAAAAACTTATTTTCAGTTATTTAGTTGTACATATAAAATTTTAAAGAAATTATTTTCTAATATTTAGTATATTTTGAAAAATACTTTTTTTTCATATAAAAAGCTATTAAAATATTTAAAATTTTTCAGAATTTGATATTTTTATTTTATAACTATGTATAAAAAAATTACATAAAATAAAAAATTTAAAAAAAAATTTTTGGTGACTGACACCATCAACCAACCACTACCAAAAGTGATTGAATAGTTAATATATTAATTAATATATATTTAATTAATTTTAGAATAAAAAATTTTATTTACATAAGTGTGTTGAAATTTAAAATATGACAATAATATCTTAAAAAAGAAAGTCATTTTCTTGAAAAGAGAATTTCTAAGGTGCAATTACACCGGGTGCCTTAAAACCATTGGATTATAAATTTTTAATTTCATCCGTTGATAATGAATGGTTGAAATTAAAAGTTGATGATCTAATAGTCTTAAAGCACCAAGTGTAATTTACACAAAGTGCAATTTTTTTAGAATAAAAAATTTTATTTACATAAATGTGTTGAAATTTAAAATATGACCGTCTTAAAAAAAAAAGTCATTTTCTTGAAAAGAGAATTTATAAAGTGCAATTACACCGGGTGCCTTAAAATCGTTGGATTATAAACTTTTAATCTCATCCGTTACTAATGAATGGTTAAGATTAAAAGTTGATGATTTAATAGTCCTAAAGCACAAGTGTAATTTACACCAGATGTACCACAGAAGCCTTTTTCTTGAAAAATAGCTTAAACTTTTCCTGATCCTCTTCAAAACAAAATAGTCAATTCCATTTATCAGGGAACACCTAGTTCTATTCTTAAGAGCCAAGATATGAAAGAGAATAATCTCCTCTCATTCTTGCAAGTTGTCTCTCTTCTTCAGAAAGTGCTTTATCCATCTGATCAAACAATGTGCTCCACCTTGTTCGATGCATGGAAGATATTACATCATTGGTTAGTCCATCAGGCAAATTTTTCATAATGCAAGGATCATTTTCTTGGTTGGATGGGAATTCTTTTGATATTAAAAAGGGTAACTCTGCCGCAATTACAGCTCGGACTCTCTTCTTACTCTGCCGCAATGCTGAAAATAAAGAACACAGTTCACTATCAGGATATATTACCATATTTTATACTAAATTAACCTTCATTTATTCAAATTATAGGAACCTACCTGAGAGGCGCCCTTTAATGTCTTGATGAAGAAGCTCCAGCCATTGAGAAGCAACACTAGCAGCTGAAAGTCCAGAAAGAGCATTCATATAAACTGAAGTATCATTTGCTTTCTTGCTGTACGATAACGCATCAATAAATAATGCCAAAATAGTTGAAAACTACAGAATTCATTTAGTATAAATTATTGCAAACTATGGCTACGACAACCTTCTCTTCAAAGTAAAAGTGAATAATGTTAAATTGTAGATTCTCTTCAAGTACACCCCTCTTACAGAAAGTGAGGAAATGCTAGAGACATTTGATTCATCATTAGAATACGTGCTGGAGTCCTCCTTGGTCGATGCTGATAACTTCAAAGCTAATGCATCACCCTCAACAACATAAGAGGAGTGTGAAACCCCACATGCCTGAGAATAACGGAATTGATGCATTCCTGAATCACTATTACTACAGATTTCTTTAGCTTCATTTTTTGGACGGCTTTCTTGTCTGGTTTCATCACCATGTTCAAGTTTTTCAGACCTCACTAAGGCTTCTATTATGGAATGAACTTGTTTTTTGTTCCTCACATGATTTATAATACCAGGGTTCAATCCATTTAACAGACCACTAGGGGCAGCAATTTTTGTGAACCTATCCACTTGTTCCTTCTTCGCAAGCTCCATCTTTTTCTTAAGAACATCACTCTTACTTTTTCTGCCACGTTGTTTCGGCATTAAGATGAGATTAAACCACTTTGAAGGGAAACGCCTCCATGAGAAGATGAGAGAAAACCATTTTGCTTCATCTCCTTCCAAACTCTCAATGAATCTTTTTCCTTGGCTGGATTAGTAGTACTCCCACACTCGGAAGCATCGCCTCTTGACTTCAAGTGATCATGACTTTTGGATGAATAAAATGAATCCTGGTGCACAGAACTAGTAAAATCTTCTGTGTTGAGATCTAAACCAAACCCTCCAGACGTTACACATTTAACATCATATTCTTTATCACAATTATTAAGCAAGGAGAATTTATCACAAGTTTCAGCACGTTCTGGACTACCATTGCTATCTGAATCAACAACACATACATCACTATTGAGATCCAATGGTCTATCGGTTTCAACTGATAACACGGCTCTTCTGTTACTTCCAAATCGAGAAGCATCCAAATCAAGGTTACTGGAACACTGGTTACATGCGATATCTCTCCACCCAACTCAAATTGATCGGTAGCTTCTCTATTTTTAAAATGATAGGTGCCTGTTTCTGCGGCATTAGAAAAACAAAAACATAGATAAGTTGGGAAAAGAGTTCAAGCTTAAAAACATATACTTCCTACACGTGGCAAATAAGTTCAATTTCCAACTCAACAAGCAGGAGACAAATCATGACAGGACTGTGAGTGGGAGGAGAAATTGTTAGGTAGACTTTACCTACAATATTATTCACAGACTAATCCAATCATTTATTAACATGTATGTATATTTTATTCACATAAATCAATGAGAATAAATCAATTAAATGTATGCATATTCTATTCATATCAATTAATGAATTAAATGTATATTAATAAATGATTTGATTAGTGTATGCATGTTTTATTCATGTCAACCAATGACATAGCAAGTTTTGAGAGCAATAAATATCGATGAAATTGGAGCGCAACTACGATTTTCAGAAACAAAAACATTAAAGGCTGCTGCTCTTTTGGAAATTAAAAAACTAGAAAGAATTAGCATATAACTCGATGTCACAATATTGTTCAACTGACTAAATTCTCAACTTTCCTGCAGACTCAAAACAAGTCTGCAAAAGCACCCAATAGAATCAATAGAAAATGTATGTTTATACGGAAAGGAATTACCTTCAGACCTCAATACATAATGAAGATCTCGCATTTTAATCCGCTTACGGACACCTTCATTTTTCATCCCCAATTCATCACTGCTTCGATTATCCCCAATCGCCTAAAACCAAGAACAGAAATCAGAATAAAAAAGAGACTCAAAAAAGGAATTAACCCAAGAAATATAGAAACCAACCGTAGAATCAGATCCAAGCAACCTCAAATCGATTTGATTCTTCATTGTAGTGAAAGCCCAGTTAAATTCCAAGACTTGAGCCCCACCCAGATGAACCTTTAACCAAAATTTCAGAACTTTTAGAACCCACTTCAAAATCATTACTTTAGCACTAACCCTTGAACGAAAACAGATAAAAGTCGTCAAATGATCAAAAGATTGCTGGGAGGATGACGGGGATACCGAAAAGGAAGGAAAAAGACCTATAAGTGAAGAAATGGTTGAATTTTATAGGGAGAGAGAGAGAGAGAGGTTGAATTGATATAATTTATTTTGGGAAAAATGAAGGTAGCAAGATGAGTTTGATTGGTTTCAAATTCAAAAAGGAGGGAGTTTCCGCTCCTTTTGTATAATATTCTACGCGCGCCTTCCTTAATCCTTACCCACAAGGCCACCACATCATGTGATTCTTAATAGCTTCTATATAGTATGTTAGATCGGATTTTTTTTTTTATAAGAATTTCTTGACATCACAATAATTGATATATTCCTATAAGAAAATAGGAGAAACATATCAAAATGAAGAAGAAACATAAAAATTAGAGATTCAATGAATCACTTTATTCACTTCATTTCTTACAAATTTCAAAGATGAAACACTATAAAATATATAGTCTTGAACAATGACCCTAGACTCAGAAAAATTAGCTTTGGATTACAAACATAATCCACCACTTTGGCATCAAACACCACTATTAGATCGGTTCATGGGTTGGGTTTCAATTATTCTTATGATCCTTTTTTATTTTGTTAAATTGGTTCATATCCTATTTTATTTTTCTTTTAATGACTAATAGTGATAACTATAAAGATAGGAGAGTGAGAAACTGATGAGAAAGCTTTATATATTCCACCCAATGCTGTAGAATATGTAATATTCTCGACCGTCCATATATGCATTACTACATGTATTTTATTTTGATATGTTTATTTTATATACATCATTTATATGAAATAGATGCATACATTGAAAATTTAGGTAGAACGTACTCACGAGATAGATTTGTTACGTGTCGGTTTATTTCGATGGTACTAAATTAGAAATATTTCTTAGTTTGTGGTATTTACATAAACTAATTACAATTTTATGATAGTTTTTGTGAAATTTGTAAATACTATTAAAACTACCACAATTTTAGAAATGGCCAGTGGTCCACGATTTCTAAAATTGTGGTAGTTTTAATAGTATTTATAAATTTGTGATAGTTTAACTGAGATGTGCCACTTGAAATGGCCAGCGGTCCACGAGAGGGAGTTGATGTAGTACGTGTGCACTACATTAAGTGGTGCACACCACTTGCAAACTCCCCAGCCCCAACACCATGCATGCACAGTGATATTTGTTATTTATTAAAATTTGTTAATTATTTTTTAGAAAAATAAAGATATAATTTATAAATTAAAATTTGATAAATTATATTTAGTAATATTTAATGAAAATTAAGTAAATTATAAATTAAAGCATTTAGAATTTAATGATACATTAAGTAAAATTTAGACAATAATAATTTATAAAAAAAAATTTAAAATATATAAAAGTTATCCTATAACAAGTCTTTTTCGCACATTATTATTATTATTATTTTGCGTGGCCATTAATTGTTAATTAAATTTTGGCTAATTATTTTTTAGAAAAATAATGATACAATTTATAAATTAGAGGTTGATAAATTAAATTTGCTATCTAATGAATCAATTAAATTTCACTTATTATTATTATTATTATTACTATTATTTTCGTGGTCATTAATTGTTAATTAAATTTTGGCTAATTATTTTTTTAGAAAAATAAAGATACAATTTATAAATTAGAGGTTTATAAATTATTTTTTTGCAGTGTGCCTTAGTGCAAGAAAAAATGAAAACTTGAAATAGCAGTGGAGGAAAGAAAAAAAGAAAAAAAGAAAGAAGTAGCAATCGAGAAAGAAAGAAATAAAGAAGCAAATTTTGTGACAGAAAGAGTTGAAGATGTGTTATTTATTTTGCATAATCACGGGTCTGGAAAAAAAAAGGCGCGTAGAAAAAAGACTGGGATTCCTGAAGACGGTGGTGTGCCAGTTGGAGGTGGTGCGCCACCTGGCGCATCATTGCCACGTGGCGTTGCGCTTCGCGCATGTCTACCACGTGGCTTGTGCCCCATTCCAATTGATGCACCACCAGTGTGCTCGCTATTTGGACTGGCACACGCTATCACAAACTTTTAAATATTTTTAATTTTACAACAAATCTGTAAATAAAATTTTTAATTACCTAAGTTTAAGAAATATCTCACTAAATTGACATGTCTAGTTATAATTTAAATAAGGATTATAAAGTGTTATAAATAATTGGAATAAAATTATTAAATTGAAATAAATGAAATTTAGTATAGTTAAATTAATTATATTGGACTATTTGACTAAATAGTATTTTTAACATTGACTAGGTACATATAAAAATGTAATAATAATAATAATAAAAGAAGTAAAAAAAAAAAAGAAAAAGAAGAAATGATAAATAAGGGCAGTTTTGGCTTATCCATTGCTGCCTATTTTGTTTGTTTACACATTCTAAACAGTCATTTTCTCCTTAGTCCGTTTCTTCTTCTTCTTCCCCTATAAGAGCCTTTTTTTCTCCATTGTTTCACTTAAGTTTGCAGCAAATTCAGTCATTGCAAGTTTGTTCTTAGTGAGTAATTATCTCGTCTTATTTAAGTGTCCATTATGATTGATTAGAGTCTGTCACAAGCAATATTTTGGCACTCGATTTTGACAATTATAGAGACTGATTCTGTAAAGGTGTCAATATAACACTTGTAGTTTTATGTCTTAGATTTATGGCTATATAAATAGATTTGCAAGGTTTGATGTTTATGAAACGATATTGGCTTATGATTGAGACGGTTCGTTTGTGGAACCCTAACTAAATCACTTACTTTTTTTATTATTTTTCTATATGATAGATTTGGTAATTGAGGAAACTCAAAACATAAAAGTTGTAGATATCTGTATTATCTATTGTATACTGAATTTCAGGACCAGATTATGGGCAGATGTTGAGTTATGGTCAAGAGAGTCATATATGTTTTATGTTTGAGCTATCTTTTTAGTGTCATGTGCAGGTCTAGTCAGTTATTTGCCCATTTTGAGCCCTTTAAAGACATTATTTGTTAATGGCAAAAAAAAAAAAGTTATAGCTATATATCTTAGCTAAAGTTTGGTATAAATATCACCTTAATATGTTATTTATTCTATGAGTTATGACCTCCATAACTCATATTGGTCTAGATGCCAATAATGTTTTTGTCTAGTCACGAGTGCCCTATAATATGAGGACTTTAGAAGCATAATGAATGAAAGTTATCAACATAAAAAAAATGTTCTATTTTAACATATATAAATGTATACAAAGTTTCATAAAAATATGACTTACACGCTGTAAGTTATGTAGAAGCAAATTTGGTATTCCAAAACTGTCTAAGGGTAGAAACGGAGTAGAAAATATAACATGCATATAAATTGCATAAAAAATTACACAATAGTCCAATCATTCTGAAATTTAGATATGTTATAACTCTATATGATATATTTAATTAGAAATAAGAATTATATAAATTGGACTCACATAAAAAAAGTTATAAGCTATTGAACATATGAAGGTCACACTGCCATAATACCAAACCCTAGTTAGTGGTCCATACTATGCCTATTTCAATTTGTTTAAATTTCACTAAGTTTATTTACCTACCAATTGACCAGATATACATTCAATTGGGCCTATAACATATTGAAGATCCCTAAGGACGTGAAAGATAATAAGTTAGAGGCTCAATATTAAAAGAAAAAGTGAGTTTAATTATTAAACAATTTCTTTGATATGTGTGTTTGTTGCGTGCTATGTGCAACGTCATTTGACTTCCTATTATATGAATTACATGATTAATATGGTATGGCTATGATATGAAAATGATTCACGATTCAATATGCAAATATGATACAAATGAAATGGTAAAGTAATGATTGTTGTAAATGCATATGCATATGGACTTAAAATGCATTGTGACTAGCTAAATGACATTGTAAAGCAAAAGAAGAGGCCTATGGCCCAAACAAATGTTCAAAGCAAAAGAAAAGGCCAATGACCTAACAAATGTGCAAATATTATAAATGATCAAGCTAGTTAATAAATACAAATGTTCACATGGAAATTCGGGATAATGTCTGTTTAGCCTGATTACAACAAAAAGAAAATGACATAAGTATGAGCAAATGAAATATTTATATAATTTAATATCATTTATATTCATATGATATTTATAAATAGAATGACATGTAAAATGTGTATGAATAACGATTATTACTTGTAATTGTGATTTGCTTGATACTTTATAAAGCTTTTGATGATAATTCTCATTGAGTCGCAACTCACCAAATTGCATAATTTTTCAGTCAAAGAAGAGTAATTACCTCATTTTGGAGGTGCATACCATATAGAAGATATGGATTACAGGTCATCGGCCGAGTCTCACTAATACTCTTTTTGTATTGCACATATGTATATGATATGACATCTATATTTTGGGTTGTATATCTTCATATGTATAAATTAGTAAATATGTAGTGATGTATAAATGTATATTTGGTCTTAAACTTACTACCTAAAATGATTGAATATAACATTTAAATTATTAGCATATGTAATATATTATATTTACAGTTAAGTTGTGATACTATAGGAAATTATTAAATGTTGCATAGTGATATTGTTATATGAAAAAAAAATATCCTTCATTATAAATAAAATTATATCTTATTCTCATAAAAGCTTCAATTGCGTTGATTAAACTCTTTTGCTAGTCTTAAATGTATGATTACAAATTTCTCCTTCTAACAACTTTATAAGCTACTAACACTTTATGAGTTTTTTCTCAATATTTTCTTTCAATACTCATACTGTATGAGAGAAAGAAAATTTTTAGAACAAAAATAATTTTTGATCCGAGAGAAAAATTGAAGCAGAAGAAGATTAAGAAGAAAAGGAAGAAGAAGAAGGAGATTAAGAAGGTAAAAGGGCCAAAACAAAACCAACCGGAATTCAAAGGTTGTCAGACAAAAAAAAAATTTTCTGATTTTTTTTTAATTTTGATTTATGATACAATGATAGTGCAACAATTGCATAGCTAATTTTCTAATTACTATTATTAATCATAGAATCAATCTTCTCTTCTATTATATGTGATAATTACTTTAATATATCACTATAATTAATTTAATTAACAACTTAATTAAATCATTATAATTTTAATTAACAATTTAATTAAAATTATAAATAGGAGAAATAGTTAAAATTAATCAATATTAATTTTAACTCAAAAATATAATTGATCATTTCTAATTTAATTCTCAATTAAATTACTCCCCACATCTATATATGGACTAGACTAATAATGTATTTTGGGTGTGACTTATAAGGTTAATAATTTTATCGAAACGGAAATATAATATTAACTCCTTAATATTATA